>ML682232.1:1722578-1778518 GCA_007922195.1 Podocnemis expansa
AGCTGGTGGCGGGTGAGCCGTGGGGCTCGCAACCACTGCCCCCGCTGAGCCCGGGGCCAGAGGGGCTGGCGGGACCCGGCTCCCCGTGGCTGCAGCCGCGCGCCGGAGCCGCTCCGCCAGCTTGGGGGGCAGCAGGGGCGTTAAAGCCTGCAGCCCCCAGAGGAAGCGAAATAGCAGGTCCACACTGTGGACCTGCTATTTCGCTCCCTTATTTCGAGGACACAGTTTTGTTATTTCGAAACAAGTTATTTCGAAATAACAGGTTCTTTAGAAATAAGTTATTTCGAAATAGCTTCTTTCAAAATAACAAAACTGTGTGTAGACATAGCCAAAGAAATTCTACATGAGGCACATTACATTCTATTATATACACCTGGTCTAGGAAACCAAGGTTGCATTTATACAGCATAATCCTAATTTCAGAAGTAATACTGAGCTCAGCCATTCAACATAATCATGTCAGTTTCTGACAGTCATGTTCCTCATGAATGAAATAAAATGTTCACATTTAAACCATGCATATTAGTAGACTTATTAATCACCGTGAACAAATTTGACTATTTATTTAGTAATATGGGTCTCGATGTCACATGCAAGAAGGGAGGGAGGCTATTTTTTAGGGGCAATGGATTAGAAATTGGCATAAATCATAGAGAGAGACTGTGGGCAAAGTGCTTTGTGAAAACAGGTAAAATGAAAATAATTGGGTTTTATCTTAAACTTCAGTATTTTTTAATTATTAAAGCATTCTACATCTTGATGTGCTTTCAACAATAAAGCGGATGCTAAATCACAGTAAGGATTTTCTTTAACATGATTTGTATAGAGGTGAGTAGAACTTGGTATACAGATCTCTCCATGCCAGTTAAATCTTCTGAAAATAGAGCCACTTTTTCAATCATGTTATGTTGCATATGCAAAGAACATACTGTTTAAATTAAGTGACATATATATGTCATCTTTTGACTCTGCCTTATTGAATTTTTCATGGTCAAGTGCAATGTTGATCATTCATTTCTCCTATTTTTTTCTAATATTTTTCAGGGTGATATTCCAAATAGATTTGAAATGAAACTTCACCGCACAACGATCCTCGAGGATTCTTATAGAAGAATTATAGCTGTAAAGAGAGCAGATTTCCTTAAAGCAAGACTCTGGATTGAGTTTGATGGAGAAAAAGGCTTAGATTATGGAGGAGTGGCCAGGGAATGGTTTTTCCTTCTCTCAAAAGAAATGTTTAATCCTTATTATGGATTGTTTGAATATTCTGCCACGTAAGTAAAGATGGTTCCAAAAAAGAAAATACAGATTGTGGAAGGTAGCTTCAGTTTTATTTCTTTAAAATGAAATAATAATTAGTAATATTTTTGCAACATTTAAAGAAGTTTTGCTACATGATGTCCATTGGTCTACCAAGAGCACATTGGACTGTCTCAGAATCCATAGTCCTGTATTGTGCTGGCAGTCTGAAATAACCTTTTGTAATCTTTTTACAGACAGGTGTTGGCTTGCAGTCAGTGTGTCTGTTCCTATCATCTTTTGTAATATTCATGATTGGCTCTATATTTAGAAAAATATAACATTTCTTCCTGAGTTAATGTTGTGTCCATTCTCATTTACAGAAATGACTCAGTAAATTTGTGAAGTTAAGGGGAAGTTAATAATAACAAACAAATCACACAGGGTGAAATCCTGATCCCTTTAAAATAGTTGTCATCTTCTGCAGTGGAGCCGTGACTTCACTGATAATTTCTACTGGCATTTAAAAAATTAAGTCCAACTAAAGTTACAGTTGCCTGCATGGAATATGCTTTAACATTAAACTAGTGACTATATAAGTCATGTCTTAAGAGAGAGAGACTCAGATTCGTTTCAGCCCATGAGGTGTGGTAACTGTTCAAGGAGTGCAAACTTTTGCAAGTGACATTTTCTTCCTCTCAGGGATAACTACACTCTGCAGATCAATCCAAACTCTGGATTGTGCAATGAAGATCATCTTTCGTACTTCAAGTTTATAGGACGTGTAGCTGGAATGGCTGTTTACCATGGCAAGCTGCTGGATGGTTAGCATTTATTCCGCATAATATAGTTTGCAGATCAATATTAAGTTTTATTTGGTTTATGTAACCTAAATACTCTTTATTCTTTACAGGCTTTTTTATTCGACCTTTTTACAAGATGATGCTTCAAAAGCCAATAACACTTCATGATATGGAATCTGTGGTATGTAAATTCTGTAACCATCATAGATGTTAAGTTTTCATATTTACACTTAAAGATTTAGTATTCAAAAACTTTTAAACAAATCTGTGTCTTGAGAACTGATCGATTTTTTTTTTTTTTTTAAATACTAAGGATATAATTTCCATAGGTGTGTTAAATGGTTTAGAGGTCTGAGGTATACGTAAAGTTGTTGGGAACTAGGCTACTAAGTCATTTAAGCTCTCTTGAAAGCTTTACTCTAAACAAGGTGTGGCCAAACTGTGGCTCAGGAGCCACATGCAGCTTTTGAATGAAAAAGTGCAGCTTGCAGGAGAACTTGGCTTATACATGGGTCTGAGAGAAGAAAGCAGGCCCAGCCTAAGAGTTTTAAATCTTCTGCCCTGAGCATGCTCAGAGCATGGTTGGGGGGAGCCCCAGCCTGTGCCTAGCTGCCAGAGCAGTCATATTGGGAGCTCAACCTGGGCAGGGCTTAAAGGAAGGGGAGCAAACCCCAGCCTGTGCCTAGCCACTGGAGCGGCCAGGTAAGGGGACCTGGGGGGGGCCTGGGGGAACCAGCATCAGGGCCTGGGAGCTAGGGAGGGGGTTGGAACAGCGGGGAGAAGTGGTGGCATGGTCGAGGACTGCAGGGAGAAGCAGTGGCAATGGTTGGGAAGAGTGGGGAGAAGCACTGCATGTTTAGATTTTTTTTTTTTTTTTTTTGGTAGGCCCAAATGCAGTTTATGCTTTGTTAAAATAAAATCCTGTTATACAAGTCCTTCTAAACATGATGTTGAATAATAAGAAATGAAAACATGAAGAAGAAAATAGATCATTTACTGTATAGGCCTAGTTTTCATAGCAACCTTAAGTAATTATTAGAATTTGACATTAGTAGGATCAATATTTGCCCTCTTTTTACGATAAAATGAAAGTGTACAATGAATTTTAAGCTTAGTAATTTTGGAGTAAGTAAAAGTGTGTGGCTATATGCCTCAGTGTGGCTCTCGAAGGTTTAATAATCAGCTTGTGTGGCTCTTGAGTTCCATAAGTTTGGCCAGCCGTGCTCTAAACAAAGCTTTCTTTGGCAGCTACTTAAATTATTTGTAGGATGGTAATGTGTTTTAATGTCTTGCCACAAAGGGCCAAGATTTGGGTTTCTTGCCTTATTCCTACAAAAGAAGCAAGGAGTCTGGTGGCACTTTTAAAGACTAACACGTTTATTTATCACTTGAGCTTTCATGGGAGAAAATCCCACTTCATCAGACGTCTGACAAAGTGGAATTTTCTCCCACAAAAGCTCATGCAATAAATAAATTTCTTAGTCTTTAAAAGTGCCACCAGATTCCTTGTTTTTTGTTTTGCTGGACTAGACTAACAAGACTTCCCCATTGGAACTTGTCTTACTCCTAGTTTCTACTAATTTTCTGCCTCGTAATTGTCAAAAGCAGTATATTACTTTCCACAGCTGGATACTGGGAAACTTATTTAATGTATCCTTAGAATAAATGTCACAAGTGCAAGCTATTGTCTTTTTATTACAGTTCTTGTTCCCATAGTAAAAAGGTTTTGCATTACATTTTCACTCCTTTGGGATTCTATCTTCGGGAACCATGTTCCACATTATGAAGAAATTTTTTCCACTAACAATATCTAGATTGGTTGGGGCCCATTTAGAACTGTCGTTTTAGGAGAGAATTCTGTTTAGAATACACTACTCAGTATAACTGTTCTTTTCTGTCATATATAACATTAGCATAAATAGAAAAGTAATATTAGTAGACCATTGGCAACAAGGTCTGGCATTGAATCTTTTTGTTCTCACTGTAACATAGGCTTTACCTTCAAA
This sequence comes from Podocnemis expansa, assembly GCA_007922195.1. NCBI lineage: Eukaryota > Metazoa > Chordata > Testudines > Podocnemididae > Podocnemis > Podocnemis expansa. Next base: position 1,726,627 of record ML682232.1, read on the forward strand.
CTTCACCCCTTGGGGATTGTCTTTTTTTCACTATTGCATGTCCTCTAAACGCTTTATACATTCTCAGATCCTTTAGTTATGCCTACCCATACAGGTGAGATGAATGCTCCAGAGAAATTTAAAATGTAAGATCACAACATTGTGTACAAGACATCTTGTCCCAATGTGACCATGTTATATCGCCACTGAAGACATTTCAGGACTTTAGTTTTAAACTTTATTAACCTCTGTTTCTTTTGTGAGTGATTGTCTACACAGATTCCATTCTTGATGTGCATTCAACTTATGCATACAAAATTGGAATATTTTGAGTATCAGCGTCTCTTGGGCCTAGGCCTGTGCCTATGCGCACTTCCAGTGCCACAGAAGGCTTGGATTCCCATCCTCACCTCTTGCGCAAGTGACAGGGAGCCTCTCATAAGGCTCCCTTTTCCAGACATCTTTGAGGTGAATTCTCGTACCAATTCCTTGGCATGGAAATCCAGTTTGGCACCGACTGTCTTTTCCCATTCCAAGGATTGTGTTGACTCCAAAATCTACAGTAAGAGAGTGCTGATGCCAAATATATTAGTGCTACACTTGCCAGCACCATCCACATGGCTGCTGGGAGTCATGAAATTGAGCATCCCCATACCAAGTCTCCTTTCCTTGGCCCAAACTATTTACTTCCTAGACAGCAGCGCTGTCATACATAGTACCAAGACCTTTCTGTGTGACTAGGACCAGACTGTCCTTTCACTGAGAGGCTACAAGAGATCATTACCAAACCACCCACCCAAGTGTCCAGATCAGGTGCTGGTTTTGGGAGAGCAGTTCTACAGGCTCTCGACAGCTAGTCTTCACTGATGATAGCAGATTTGCCACTGTCAGATCGATCTTCCTAATCAACTGATTGGGTCTGTGAAGACTGCTCAGCTCATCAGGAAGTCAATCACTGAAGACCACCCCAGCAAGTAGCATAGCACTGAGTCAATGGGAGGGCATTTCCCATTGACTGAGTACACCGAAAACACCATGGTAAATAGGATGTAAGCAGTCAAATTATATGCAAATTATTTTAAGTAACTTGCATATCTCGTCAGCTGCCACCAAAATCCTGCCGCAGCATAGACCTGCCCTGAGTAGGCCTCCACGTGCCCATGTAGTACTGTGGGAGTTCTTCTTTGAGTGGTCCTTGTGGGTGCTCCACTTGTGGTGTCACGCTGTCGTGGTGCCTGCTGTCGGAGACTTTTCATAGCTGCCTGAGCAGAGGTGGCCACGCACAGGAATGGCGCTCGGGTTTGTGGCACCCCCCCTTGCAGTGGAGTGATGCTGGCACAGATGACTGACATCATCAAGGGAGCGCAACGGTGCTGTCCCATTTTGGTGCCCCTCAAATGTCGGCACCCCCTGCAGCACTTACCTGGCTTACCAGGTTGCGCTGGCCCTTGCCACATGCACACTGAGAGGAGCGATGGTTGGAGCTGTCCGTGGCAGGATCCCTCTGTTCCTTCTCTTACCACTGACCCACTCGGAGCATCTCCAAATCACTCATAGGCTTAGCTTTGTTTTTTGCTTTAGGTAGCCAGAGTTTCCTTGTTTCCTCGTACTTTCTTCAGTTTTTACATTGATTCCATCTTGAGAACCTGGGGGGGGGGGGGACTCCTCACTGTTAACGTGTCTTCGTCCCCTGTCCATGTTCCTCGTCTCTACACTTTCTTCTTCCTCAGCCTAAAAAAAAGAAATATCTTTAATTCTGATTTAAAAAAAAAAAAAAAGAAGGGAACAACAGGTGAACAAAACACAGTGGCACACTACTAACATAACAGGACATAAGGCAGGGGCACTTGCTGTGCCAGCTTCACCTGATTTTAAGCACTGTGGCACTTAAAGCATGAAGCAATGCCACTATCAGATGGCCAGTCAGCCTGTGTTCACTGTCTTGGGGGATCACACATTCCTTTGAAATGTCCTCACTGTAAAAATCTTAGTGCCAGAGTGCTCAAAGACCAGAAACTTCATTTGAAGCTGTTCATCTTGGAAAAATCAGAGACCAGCTTCTGATCCTGGTCCTTCGGAGAACTACAGTGAGCATCCTGCCAGAAAGCAGTCAAGGTCCCCAGCATCCTCCTGCTCGCATGTGGAAAGGAGATCCTCTCCCTCAGGATCCCTCAGAACTTGTGCCGTTGAGGCTAAAGGTTCCTTGGGCACCCTGGCTTCTCCCTCAGTGAGAGCCATGAAACAGCCTCACAAACACTCCAGAGCCAAACATAGAGGGCTCCCCAAGAGGTAATCACTGGGCTTCGGAGCTGAATATTCATTCCACAAAGCCCAAGCTGTCAGCGGCACCATCCTCATCCATGGTGCCACCGCCATCGCTGTCCATAGTGGTACCAAACTTCACTGTACCAGCAGCGCTGCTACTTGCCACTTCCTCGGCAGCACTTCCCTCTCCACTGCTGTCAAACCAAGCAGCGCTACTCACCCCTTCAGCTACGATACTGGATGCTCCTGCTGATTCTCAGCCTGCAGTTTCAAACCTTGTTCCTTTGGTGCCAACTAAGGGATCAAATTCTAACATTGTCTCTCACACTTCCCAACCATCTAAGAGAACATTTGAAGAGAAATCATTTGCAGACGGCCCCCGCCTCCAGACCAGTTAGAGCACACAGCAAATGGCGCTCGCCTTCTCCATGTTCACAGACCTCTCTCAGCTCACCTGAGGATGGTCATTTCTCTTTGCAAAACTCTTCACCTGCGAGACCAGTTTCTGCACACTCCCGGATGTCTCTTCCTACAATGCTTCAACCACAGTCTTATTACATGTGTCCATACTATCCGATAGCCCTTCGTTATCGAATGCAATGGAATCCTTTTTATCATTATGGCAATTACCATTTTCTTGCACCACCGCTACATCCAGATCCACCCTCTCCCTCCCTCAGACAGTCCGTCTGTGACACTATGTCTCACGCTTCTCGGCAATCTCGTGCTTCCACCTCAAAACCACATGATTTTTCTCCAAATGCTCAAGAATTGCCTGCTCCTCATAGTGATGTGGTGATTCCTATGTCAAATTCCAGTGTCAGTGACTCAAAGACATTTAATAAACTGTTTCAACGTGTTGCTTGGGACCTTGAGATTCCTTCATCTATCCATGAAGACTGTGTTCCTAATGGCCATCACATCAGCCAGAAGAGTCAGCAAAATTAGTACCCTGATGTCTGATCCACCTTACACAATTTTTCTTCATGACAAAGTGATATTAAAGCCTCATGCAAAGTTTCTACCAAGATAGTATCACATTTCCATGTCAATGAACCCATTCACTTACCTGTCTTTTATTCTAAGCTGCACACATTGAACGAACAAAAAACCTTTCATACTCTGGACGTCTGATGAGTTCTTGCATTCTACCTTCAATGGGTGAAACCCTTCAGAAAATCTGATAGACTCTTCATTGCCTTCTCTTCTCAATCTAAGGGAACGGCTGTCTCTTCCCAAAGAATTTTGAAATGGATTACATCCTGCATACAATTATGCTATGAACAAAAAGGACTCCAACTTTCTTCCATAATCACGGCACATTTGACAAGATCAATGTCAACATCGCTTGCGTTCGCGGCGGGTATTCCTCTTGTTGACATCTGCAAAGCTGCCACATGGGCTTCGCCAGAATCCTTCATTAAACACTATGCTCTACATCACTTTTCCCTGTGCAATTCAATTTTAGGCACAACTGTATTATCCTCATTACATAAGACCTAGTAGTGTGAAGCTCCCTCCTCTTTTATGACACAACTAACAAGTCACCATGAGTGGAGCACCCACAGGGCCCACTCGAAGAAGAAGGGGTTACTCACCTGCTGCAGTAACTGGGCTTCTTTGAGATGTGGTTCCTGGGGGTGCTCTACGACCCGCCTTCCTCCCCTCTGCTTCGAAGATCCCTTTACAGGAATCAAAAGGTCTTTGCGGCAGAGAAGGAATGGAGGGATCCCGCCCCACGCGCACTCAGCGGCCAGCTCCAGCCGTTGTTTGTCTCAGCACATGCACGGCTATCTCTACTCATGCAGCTATGAAAAGTCTCCGACAGTGGGCACCGCTGCAGCGCGACACCACGAGTGGAGCACTCCCAGGGACCACATCTTGAAGAAGCCCAGTTACTGCAGCAGGTGAGTAACCCCTTCTTATCTGTTAGTTGCCAACCGGGACACTCTCTCAGAGAATGAGAGAACTGTTATTTACCTTACAATAGTTATGGTTCTTTAAGGTGCAGTTTCCACCCAGATTCCATGATTTGTCCTCATACCCCACTGATTGGAGACTTGCTCTTATGGGATTCTTATCTGTGAGGATGTTGCGTGAGTGTTGGAACTGCAGCACCCTTTATACCCTCAGCTATAGGGCGTGAGAAGAAACCTGAGTCACGGGTAACCCTTGGATTTTTCTGTTCAGAAGAATCTGATCTCATTCACACGGGGCATGTGGGCTTGCCAGCAGTAGAATCTGTGTGGACATCACATCTTGAACCACAGCTATTGTGATGTAAGTAATTGTTCTATATATTCATATCTAAAAACCATTTTGGGCATAACTTCAAGATTCTGATAGTTCTGAGACTGAAAGACCAATGACCAAATAATAACTGCAGAATCTAACATTCTCAGGCCACATCTACTTTTTCTAAATTCTTTTCTAGCTCACATAGCAAACTAGAAGATTCAAGTTGTTTTTTGCAGGAGATTTGAAAAGCTGTACTGCAGACAAAGTATCTGCGTGAAGACTGAAAAATCAAAGCAGTAACCCAAACACACTTGCATCTTAGAGAGCACAACTATGCATAAATTGATCTAGTGCCTTGGTGAAGTACTAAAGTCTATCTAAGCCTTCTCCTGTGCCCACATGAATAGTGCTTTGAACGGTAGTCTCCTTTATTGGAAGGAGTAACCTGCAGTGTTCAGTACCCTTTCCTACAGATGGATAAGAATGGTATAGAAATTGGCAAGGACGTGAGCGACTACCCTCCATTGTTCTTGGAATGTGAGAATACTGGTTAAAGTGAATGGAAAAAAAATAGGGGCCACCTCAGCACCAGTAAAGATGAAAAAGATGAAGGTTTCATATAAAATGAATGAAAATCACTTTATTTTTTGACCAGATTCTTCTATGAAATTTTTACTCTTGTTTGCATCACTTCATCACTCAGTGTACCTTCCAATAAACAATCAGTTGTGCCTCACTTTTGAAGTATTCCAGTGTAATTCCTTCTGGCTTCAGTACTGAAGGAAGTGATTTGTCTCTGAGTTTAACAAGACAAATAAATGTAAATAATTGTTCTGTTTACAGTGAATTTAAGAAGACCTGAGTTTTGTTCAACTGGGTTGAGTATAAAGATGGAACATATTCTATGTTCTTAAAGTAAATCTTCTATAATTATGCATTAAGCGTGTAACTTCCATTTTTAGGATAGTGAATACTACAATTCTCTGAAATGGATACTTGAAAATGATCCAGCAGAATTGGACCTCAGATTTGTAGTTGATGAAGAACTCTTTGGACAGGTTTGTATGTTTGATGCTTCATCTATTCTGCTTTACATAAAGGAAAGCATTTGTACTGTGGAATTGAGTAGATTTCTCAGTATAGTACTTAATAGGATAGTGTAGTAAATATACATGTATACTTCCAGATTTTGTTGGTCAGTTCACTACTGCTTCTTGCTGCGGCTAGTGTATGATAGCTTAATGTTTTGTTCGTGTAGTTGTGATTTGAGAAATGACTGGAAATGTCTGTTTCAGCAAAGCTTTTGGCAGAATAGTTGTGTTTTTGACTGAACCAGAGCTACCTTTTTAAAATATAGTGGTTGTGGTGAATGTTTACTTTAATCTGCAGAAACAATCTAAAATGTCCACAGTACTGTTGCTTAAGACTTAATGAAAGCTGCATTCTTGTGATAGTTCTAGAAGCGCTGGACACAAACAGACTTTTTCTTAAAATCCTGTTGAAAGCAGGTTCCCTTGACCAGTGTGAACATACTTTCTGAGTTACACAAACAAAGCTGTGGAACAAATTTTTTAATAGCAGTGGAGGGAATCTGTGCAAGACTTAAGTAATGTGGCTCTACCACTGGTAGTGCGCAGAAGTTCCAGTTTACATTAGACAGCCACATACAAGCACATAAGGTTTTATGGATCTGTGGGGCCATAAGATTTGAAGGCAAGAAAATAAAAATCTACCTGTGTAACAGGGTGAAAATTCAGGTAGTGTAATGAAGTTCTGGTAATTTTAAACCACTGTGTAGCAGATGTGTGTCAGTGCACCTGCTCACTGAAAATGCTGTAACTGGTTTGTAGGTGTTTTCCTAAAAGAATATTGAGGAAAAAGGTTGGTTTGCTGGAAGTGCAGATTGTAAAGTTAATAAAAACATACAGTATTACTGAAATTTTTAAGGTATTGATTCAGGTGGCATATGAGACTGGTGCTATTTATCATAGTTTTTGAATTTTTGAAGAATTAAACTGAACTAACAGAATTGCTTATAGTTTACCCTTGTATTCTGCTCAGCACATACCTAGAGTAATTCAGTGGCTTTTTTTGTTTAGACCCATCAACATGAGCTGAAAAGTGGTGGATCAGAAATAGTTGTCACCAACAAGAACAAGCAAGACTACATTCAGTAAGTAGTTGGATAGTCTATGGAATATACCTCACCTCATTCCAGTTTTTCTAAATACAGGGTGGTCTTTGTATTTTGTGTTTCACCGAACTTCTGATTGTCTTGAAGCAATTGGTAACCTTGATGTGGTATTCATTGTTCATGCTTCATATATTCAATTTTATTTTATAGTCTTGTAATTCAATGGAGATTTGTGAGCAGAGTCCAGAAGCAGATGACTGCCTTTAAAGAGGTATTAATGTCTAAATACACTGTATCATTTTAAAGTCTTTCATAACAATATTAAGAAAAAAAAATTGGAACACATCAGGATCCATAAACGTTAAGTGGCTGTGACTGTAAGAGAGACTATGACTATAAAGGAGTGATCAGATATTTAACACTATATGGTTTCAGCTCTGTATTATTTTAATGATTCAACACTGTTGCTAAAACACTTCTCAACTTTTCATTCTGAATCTCCCTTCTGATCGCTAAAAATTTCCTTCGTGTCCAATCCTAAGCAATCCTAGTTGCCATACAAATGACTTCTTACCAGTTCTGAAATCATTCTTCTTAAGTAACTGAAGTGAAAATACAATTTTCCTAGGATTGAGTGACTTTAACTTTTTTCCTCCTCTTTATACAAATGACCCTCTAACTCAGTAGAACAGTGTCTCCCAAGCTGGGTTTGTGAACCACTGGGGGTTCATGAAGAGCTACTTGGTCATGTGGTGTTGGCTTTCCTGACTTCCGAACCACTAAACTGCATTATAGGCTAATAAGTAGAAGCTTAAGTAGCAGCTTATTTCTCCAGATGTAGACAGTGGCTGTACTTGCCAAAGAGATGTTGCAAATGTGAATAGGCAGATGGAGCAGAGGTCTGTGTGATAAATGGGGAAGGAGATTGTTGTCTCAGATGTTGCCTGCTCTCTTTACACAAAAAACACACTGTACCCCATGTGGAGACTAAAGCCATTCATTACTGCATTGTTTGTGTATGGTGTTCAGTAAATAAGGCTCAAACTGAGAATAAATACTCAAAAGCTACTTCATACAGTGAGCCCAATCCTGTTCATTGACTGAAGCAGGAATCCTGTGGGAATTAGACTAGCAGAATGGATATGGACATTGGAGCAGAACTTTTTATTAAATAGTAGCAGAACCGAGATTTTTAGATTCTTCTCCTCATTCTGGGTTTAATATAAAATACATTTGGGTTCTGTTCATGGCTCTGCCAGAACTGAGCATATGCAACTTGCCAGATCCTCCATTATCTCTTTTGTGAAATGGGAGAAATTCTGTGCCCGCTTCCTTAGTCCTTGACCAATATTCATGGATGAAAATATGGAAGATGTCTAACCTCAGCAAGAGCATGAACAGTGTAGCTGGAACACTGAAACTGTTCCAGTTTGTGTTGGAAACCAAATCGGTTTCCTCAGGAATGATCGAACAAAAGTTTTCATATAGCCACCTTTGCCTGCATGAAGTTCATCTTAGCCAGACCCAAAACTGTGGCCCAGGTTTGACTGAAAACAGTGCTGTATTTAATGTAAAACCTTGTCTGTAGCTCTTGGAACATGGAGTTCCAAGTCTTAACAATCAAAGTTTAAAATATCATAACTTGGTTTTAAGAAAAAAATCTGTATTTTTTAGGGGTTTTTCGAACTTATACCACAAGACCTAATCAAAATTTTTGATGAAAATGAACTAGAGGTAAGTGCATTGTGAAACAGTGAATAAATTCTGTTGGACCCATATTTCATTGATTTACATTTTGATATTTCTCATTTGTGTAGTTACTAATGTGTGGACTGGGAGATGTGGATGTAGCAGACTGGAAGCAACATACAAAATACAAAAACGGCTACAGCATAAATCACCAAGTTATACAATGGTTTTGGAAGGTAAAAAAAACCCAAGCTTTCTCTGTAAGCAGAATTTACATTTGTTAATCAGCTGTAGAGCTGTATTAGTTGTTTCATAGAAGCAATAAATATTTGTACATCAAAGCTCCAAAAAGGGGAATTAAGAACAAGAAATGATGCATGTTTAAGCATGTAATACAGTATTGATATGTACCCTGTTCAGATAGCCATATAGATTGCTGGAATTAAATACGTTCTCTGCAGCTACTTCCAGGTTGGTTACTCTAAAAAGGTATTAAGCTCTTGTGTTTAAGTTATAGGAATCTGGCTGCTTGTCTGTAACGTCAACAGACTTCAAAGAAAGTAGGGGACATATTTGCGAGGGAAGTATTTTAACTGTCATCTAAGTCAGTAACCCTACTGTTACTGAGCAACTAAATAACTGAAGTAGAAGAAAGTTTCAGCCAAAATATGTAGATTTATTACTTTTAACAGCATGCAGAGACATAAATTTTATTTATTATACGAAGTAACAAGAATTAGGCTACTATTACTAGGCTGGAAAACAAGAAAATAGTATATCACAAAAAATTGCTAATCAGTGTAACATTAACTCTTCCAACCAAGTCTTTACATACCATTACCCTGTACAGGCAGTGTTAATGATGGATTCTGAGAAGCGAATAAGATTACTTCAGTTTGTCACTGGCACATCCCGTGTACCTATGAATGGATTTGCTGAGTTGTATGGTAAGTTTTATGGTGTCATTCACCAAAACTGTTAACTGTGCTAATTATAAAAAAGAACCTGCTCTTCAAACTCACATGATGTTTCATCATTTGACTTGACTCATGCGCCTGTTTACATCTCACTCTTAAAAAATGAAAGTGAATATTTAAACAGTTAAGTAGCAATTTGTAACTAGTTCAAAGTATCACGTCTCCACACATGGAATATTGTTCCATATTCCATAGATACTGCTGTCAACTTCAGCTTTATGCACTTTATAAATATGTTGGCCTTTTGCAACTAATCTGAAATCCAAATATAAAGCTATTTCCCTGTTCCCAAAGAAGTGAACATTTAATACCTGTTGAAATGTTTGACAGACACTTGGAATTTGGGAGGATGGCTCCATCAGCAAGGTCCTTGGGCAGTTTCCTGGCGAGAAGTCAAACTCCCCTGTCATCAGCTTCTAATATTTCTGCCAGAATGCTTCATATCCAATGAGGCATAATATCTAGATAGCTATAACTTAATATCCTAATATGAATATTCATTTCCTCATTTATATAAGAGAGGTAGCAACCTGTTTATAACGCTGGAACTCAGAACACATACCACCTCCTATGTCTTCAGTTCTCTCTCCATTTCAATCATATTTTTTTTTCCTGTGTAAGTAGTCAGTGGAATGACTTGCACCTAGAGGCAGCTGGTGTCCAAGGTTAAACCATATGTCCCCTACTGCACCTGGACCTCTGTAGTATGGGAACTGCAGTTTGTACAGATTGCAATCAAGCTACATCAAAATTTTACAGTTATGTTAGATAAAATAAATAAAAGCATGTGTGCTGAAACACAAGGAGCTTTGTGCAGCATGCATGTAGAGCTCAGAGACTGCTGGTGGTATTTGGATAGTTGCCATTCCCCACCAGGTTCTTCTCTGCTGCTCCCTACAAGTCTATACAACTCCTGCTGCTAGACCCAACTGTGGCTGCTCTCTCCAGACTTTGTCTTCTCTTTTCTAAGATCATTCTTCATAATGAAGCCTGTTCTTTTGCCTAACCAGTAGTTCCTAAAAAAGATAAATGTACATATTTTAATACATAAAAAAATTCAAGGAGTAACTCAGTATTAAGGGAGAGAGGGCAATGAAAACTGGGAAGTGGCCTAATAGATTCATTGTTCCTGGAATTTGTGTGGGTTCTGTCTGTTGTATTAGCCCCAGCTAATTGATATCTGACTAGACTTCAGACTTCATCCCACCTAGCTGCTAAAAGGGGAAAGAGGTTTCTCCTCTTGGGCCTCTGTAGAACCTACTGGCAGGAACAAAAAATAGCTGCTTCTCGGTACCACCTTTTTCAGTCTCTCCACTAGTAACTCAAATACTAGAATCGGCTACTCTGCTTTCCCCAGCAATAGCAGGAAGTAGCAAGGTAGTATCAACAGAAAGTAAGCTGATTGTATAGTTTCATGCCCACCCACAATGTTTTCAGTAGTGCCCATGAAAATACCTTAAAAAAGCCCTAGAGTTGTCTATCTGCTGACTCTCTAACAAGGTGATATTTCATCAAGCGTAATCTTGGTTCAAGTTTTAAAGCTTCTTAGCAACTAGAAATTTTTTCTGTAAAAACTTGGGTTTATAACACATAGCATAGATTCTTTTGCTTGGCATCGCAAGTTTCCTGTTCCCCACAATTAGTGGTTTGTGCAAGGGTAAATCACTGAGCATAGATTTAGTAATGTATATCAATATGAAAATTATTCTGGGTAAAGCATTGATCTGTCAGTGACGCATATTGTAAGTGTGAACCCTTCTACTGACTTCTTCAGTATTGGCATTTCAAAAAAATCTCTTGCAGTAAATGTGTATCCAGAAATATTTGGAAAACAATAAAACATACACACAGTGCCTTTGAGTCATGTATACAGCCCTCACTGATGTCAGACATTCTACTGCAAAACAAGAGTTATAAATTGGATAGACTTAAGTATCCCCTTTCCTCACCCCCATTCCCAAAGAGAGAGAGAGAGAGAGGATCACAGAATGGAGTGAGTCTCATTACTTCTTCCTGTAGGTTCAAATGGACCACAGTTGTTTACAGTTGAACAGTGGGGCACCCCTGAAAAATTGCCAAGAGCTCATACCTGGTAAATATTCTCTTAACATGTTAAGATTTTATTGTGTTGAAAAGTAACTTTGATCAAAAAAACTAAGGAAGTTTTCTTCCCCCCCCCCCTTCTCTCCCCCCCCACCAGCTTTAATCGCTTGGATTTGCCTCCATATGAGTCATATGAAGATTTATGGGACAAACTTCTTATAGCAATTGAAAATACTCAGGGTTTTGATGGGGTTGATTAGGCAAGAGTATTGAACATGCTATGTTGTTCCAGTGCTGCAATTTCTTTTTATGGGTTTACAATTTATAAATTTCCAGGGAACTACTGTCACATTGTTATTTGGCTATTGAAATTTCATAGTATAATTTGTAAAACAAATAAGTGTTAAAAATTCACTAACTCTTTTATATGCATTTTGTTATTTCCAGTTATGCATATTTTATTAGTAGCTACAAAAAGTACAGTGGGTCACTTACCCCACCTACGCCTCAAAGAGTAAAATATCTCTCAACACTTACCTCTTCTGCAGTATTTGCCAGATTGTCCTACATTAAACTACTGAAAGTAGAACTGTGAAAAAATGTTTGCAAAGAGTAAATTTGAAACATTGCTGCTCTTTTTGAGAGTTAAATGACTAAACAGTTTGAAGACAGTCAGTATAATGCAGTATCATATTCTGTGCTGCTTCAATCTGTTTATGACAGATCTGCCCAAAGCACCTTATTATTTAGTATATTGGGTAAAACATTGGAAAGCATTTGCATTTCTTATATCATTTTGCAGGATATTGACTTACGTGCTTTTTTATACAAGGGGCTTTTTTAGAATTCTGTTTCTGCCTTGCTTTTTTTTTTTTTTTTTTTTTTTTTAAATCCAGTTTGGCAAGACCAGGAACTTTTGTAAGAGACAATTGCATTGCATATTTCTGAATTCTAATAGAAATTGTATTATTTTGTCTGAATTCATATGGTATCATTGGCTTCCTAGGTTTTTATCATATCTTTGATAAATTTTAAAAATGGATAATATTTTCAATTCAGCCTTTTGCAACAAAATAAATCTTAAAGCAGAATTTGTATGAATACCGCAGAGTATTAACTAAAATTGGTAGTTAGATGCCTTTGTTATCCATTCTTGCAGTATTGCACAACAACACAGTAAGGGCATGTTTACAGGGTTTTATGGGCCTAGTTTAGCCATTTGATGTGTGCAGACTTCACTGATATCAGTGGGAATTGGGCATGTGAATCCAGGGACAGAATTGGGCCCTATAATATGTTTACAGGTTACGCTAAGTTCTATAGCTGCATTTTTATATTTTCATTTTTATTTCTTCACTATTAGTCTAGAAACCAAATCGTTAATATGGTAGAACCAAAGTCATAGCCAATAATGTGTAATTTATTGTAGACCAGCTCTTCTTAGACACTTAGCTTTGTAAATGTGGATATTTTGATTTGAGTGTCAGCACTGGTTATTTCCTCAAGTGCTGGTTCAAATTACTATCAAATTGAATTCTGAAAGATGTACATAGGTTTTATTGCCTGGCCTGCTTTACTTTGAACATTTGTTAGCCAATATGATTTCTGAGGAAACTGTAGTGTATAGCTTTGACCAGCAATTTTTTTATTCAGTCACTGTCTTTTAAACATGCAGAAACCAAGTGTAGTTTATCTTTAAAGACATGTAAATTGTATAACAAATGTAATGCGTCTTAAGGGATATTTAAAATCCCACTTTGTTTTATTCTTCTTTTAATATCTCTTTAATGCTGAGTATAACATGTAAATAAAAGTAACTTATACAAAATTCTGATGCTCTAGATGCAATTTTGTAAAACTTGGAATGATATATCAGTAAATCTGTATAGATTTGAATGTAGCAGTATTTGTTGCATATTTTAAAATATAAAATATTCATAAATAAAGCAGTTACTAAAATTTATTCTAATAAAGAAATTGTCATTTCACTGAATTCAGATTCAGGTCAAAAGACTTAAACAAGCATCTTAACAAGTAAGTGAAGACGTTAGTGTCTCTATTGTCATAAGCTCCTATTTTTGTTGAAAAGACTTGTAGAAACACAGTTTTGCAATTTTTTGACTATTCCGCCCTACCCCTAGGATGTACACAAACAATGTTGATGGATTTCTAGAAGGTCTAGATATTTTTCACCATTAATTGCATGAGCAGGTGTGGGAACATTACACATGGGAATGTTTAGGGTGAAATAGTAGTTCCATTGAAGTCAGCGGGAGTTTTGCCATTGACTTCAATAGGACCAGGATTTCACCCTTAATCCTGGAAGGATATTGAACTGAAGGGACCAAAGGCCTGACCTGATTTGGCATTTCTGGTCACATAGAAGAAACACAATCTGTTTCGAGCTTCAAGAAGGCTTTAATATGCTCTGTGGGAGCAGTAGTGACACCAAATTTAAACTTGTACTAGAGACTGCAGATCAAGAATGCAAAAGCAGCAATAAACTCAACTTAAGGCATATACTGAGTATTTTAATTTTCCATGGTGATTTGGTGTGGATTGGGTGCATATGCACAAAATGACGCTTCAGAAAGATAGGTCACTATTTTTGTTTTTAAATAGCTTATCTCAGATATTCTAGGTGCCTTAATTTAAGTCAACTATTTGAATTTTCTCTTTCCTGGAACAGCAGCACTTCATCTTTTTGTGCAATCTGCTCCTTCCATCAGTGGTTTGACTGCATGTTTGTTCCCAGGATCAAGCATTCTGTGTTTCACTTACGATTGGCTTAGAGACTCTCAGTTAGTTTGTCAAAGCACCTGACAAAGTGGGATTTTTCTCCCACGAAAGCTTATGGAATAAATAAATTTGTTCATCTTTAAAAGTGCCACAAAACTTCTTGTTAGTTATTAGTGTTCTACACCCGATCGTATGAAACACGTAGTGACCATGGAAAAACCTCCACTACTTAACAAAATCCAGCAGAGGGCATTAAAAACTAGCTTTATATATGTTTCTGGCTTAACTCATTGAGTAAGATCTGTTCTACAGTGACGGTATACAAGTGAAATATGCATTAAAAAAATTCTCATTCCACAAGAAGACACAAGAGAACAAGACAAAAATCCTGGCTTCACAGTGAAGTTATGTCACAGATCATTCTCATTCTAAAGGCAGAAAGGAGAAAGACTCTGGCTATGTAGCTTTTACTGACCTACTAACCTATCCTAATCAGTGCTTATACAAGATGGAAGATAAATATATCAAGCATGCTGGTGAAAAAATTAGACAGGTTTGAAGGAAAAATTAAGATATGTTCCTGAGTGAATAGTGTTTGAAGGATTTCTGGTCAATGGGAGCAATCTCAAATTTTTTGCCTGGTTGACACCATTTTGTGACTTATTAGTTTTCTGTAACCCCCCACCCCCAGCAGCAACATAGTGGCTATGGCATGCATATGTTAAATACATTATTTAATGCTCTCTTATGTGACATATGGGATTGCATATTGCAACATGGCTTTTCTAAGTCCGTTGATGTAGAAATTGTGTATTGAATCTCCAGTGTGACATCAGTGGAAGATTGGTTCAGAGACTTCATGGAAAGAGCTACATACAAACACATGCTTGCAAGTGGCACCATCAGTTTCAATGTGCACACTGAAAGTGCAGGATAGTCATTCTTGAGAGCAACACAGAACTCCAGGAGAGAAAATTAGCCATATGGATCTCACAAGAATCAATCGCAGGATATTTCAATGAACGGTTTGATTTCAGCTGTTGTCAAATCCATGGTATCAACTTGCACTGAAAGAGGTTTCAAGCCCAATCATACTTTGTCACGTCCAAATCGTATGAAAAAGGATGAAAGCTCTTCCTCCAGCTGGCTTAGCAGCTCAGTCATCACCTCTGTGGGAAGCTGAATAATTTCATCATCAGCAGAAAATTGCAAAGCTGTGGGAAGGATTCATGGTTTTGTCTTCAATACGTTATTGATCCAGAAAACAATTTTCTTCGTGAACTCTGTGATTCAATCACTGAGCTGAAGGATGTGGATGTTTTTTCCTTGCAGACCTGTAGTCATTTCATTTGGTGCCTCAAATGTATCTGGTGACATACGCAAAAGGACACATCTTCCTTTAGTCATAAAGAAAATCAACACATTCACTTTTTTTTTGCATTGGCCTGCAGTTCATTTCTTGGCTCAAAAAAAATATTGTGTGTGTTTCCTTCTGAGAGTCAGTGCATGTCTGTGTGGCAAAACATGATTGGACCCTATGTTTCCACACAGTTTTACAAACAGACATGCATGAAGAGGCTGAATCTTGACATAGTTCACAGTAGATGAAACCTGATGCAAAACTTCACCTAGCTCTGGTTGCAGAGCTTTAGATGCCAGTTGTCTCTGAATCATGGCGCAAAGCCACACAGCGGATGGAGCAGCTTTCTTTACCAAGAAAGCTTTGTCATATTTATCCACATGTTTCTTGTACTATTGTTTTTTACTCATCATTACATAACTAGATTCATTGCTGGAGGTTTGGTGCTCTAGTGATAAATGACACAATGGACTTTTTTAAATACACCCAGAAAGAGGACTTCACTGTTGATAAAATGAGATCAGGACTTAGGAAGGTTCTGTGTGCTGTGATAAAGGCAACACAGAGATGGTAACTAATAATGATTCTTTGTTCTTAAGTGATGTCAGCATACTCAGGTGGCAGAAAAGAAAAAATCTGGGCCCTGCTTCAAGATGCTTACAAGCCACTGCAATTTCCTATCTCAGAAAAAACTATCAGGGTTCTGCCAGCTCAAACAGAGAAGAGGTTCTGTGGATAAGGCTGCTGCCCCAGATAAGGATCTTCTATATTTAAGTCCCTCATCTGAATGCTCACACAGCAGGGTGATACAAATGACTAAATTACCATCTGCTACAAAATGGCAGCTTCCACACAACATAACCTCACATGCATAGTATTTGTGAGGTCATGCTGTACAACATGCTATGCTGTGCATTTTATAGACCACAAACATGGCCTCTTGATGTGGCATTGTGAAACCAGTTTGGGTGCAGATGGCATCTTCTTGTGGGTCAGATCTGGCTAGTTGTACCCACAGTAACAAATAGTTTGGGAAGCTATGATTTATGGACTCGGCTGAGCTAAATAGTTGTTTCTATTTGGTTATTTAACATGGCAGTCTGGTGGAGTTAGTTCTCATTTTGATGCTGAGTTTGATTTGATCAACAGTCAGCATAGGTTTTTAAGTGTTAAATCTATATAAACAAGCCAGAAATACCTATATTTTGATATCTCTAAATAAATAATTATTCTGGTCCAAACAATAATAAAGGGAATGGGTGGGTGGGTGTGTCAATATGTCAGAAATAGGTGGTGTTAGCTAAATCTTCCCTTATGAATCAGCAGCATTGGCTTTCAACAAGACAATTTCTTTGGTTTTGCTTGAAAATTCAGTGCTGTTTTTAACTGTTGCAACTTTTCAGCATGGATTCACAGTCTTCTGGCTTTGTGTACAGTCTATATGTCTCTTTTTTATTGAATATTGACGTGTTCCCTTTCTGTAATTCCACTGCAGGATTTTATTTCTAACATATTGCAGTTCTTAAATGGTTCGTTATAGAACTAGAATTAATCATAACTTCCTCTGACTGAAACTGAGGCTTTCCATTTTTTATGGCATATATATGACAGGTAAGATCATCAAAACCGCAAATTAAAGGCAGTCTTCTTCAAGCTCTCCTAATACCTCACATCTGTAGCATCCTCTGGAATGAGGAAACTTTTTTATTTTTCAATTAGGGATGGGTGTTCCACATGTCTGAACATAAATGTGCTACTGTAACTCTTCCTTCATCTAATTTCTCCTTCCCTAACTCCTGTGGTTCATGTCTAAAACTGGTTTGTTGCTTTTGGGGGGCATTTGCTTTGTAAAGTTTGTAGTACACTTGGAAGCTATGTGAGTAAAAAATCATTGCTACAAAAATGACTCCCCCATTGTAGTCAGAAAAAAATTCCAATATGTTTCCACCAGCAGATCGGCTCAGATATCCAGTGTTCACCATCTACTTGTTTGGTGGCTACTTGCAGGCTAGTTTTATCTGATTTAGCATGTAATGGTATAGGATAGTGGTTCACAACCTGGAGTCTGTGGACCCACTGCAGGGCGTCCACAATGTTGCTCCCCACCGGGGCTGGAGCCCAGCCATGGCCCTGCTGCTCCCTGCCAGGGCTGGATCCTGGTGGGGGGGGGGTGAAGGGGGTGCAGAGGGCTTCCTGGTGCTTCCAGGCACCAATGCTGGTGGCAGCTCCGCTCCGCTCCCCTGCAGGGGCTGGCTGAGGGCCATGGCAGTAGTGCTGCCACTTGCTGGCCCGGGGAGTGGGAGTGGGCCATGACTGCAGCGGCCCCACACATCAGCTGGATTCTGCCCACACAGGCTGGATTTTGCTGCACACTTTTTTGGGACTAAAAAAAGAGTCCCCAGCCTAGAAAAGGTTGGGAACCACTGGTATAGGACTTTATACAAACTACAGGACTTATAATAGAAACTGAGTAACTTCGGTAGACTTTGAGAACCTGAGAAAAACAATTATATTCAATAATGTTGTCAAAGGGACACTTCTGCCATGAAAACTAATTATATTTATCTTTATCCATGTTACTGGCAAGAACAACGTCTTAGATTATTGGAATTGAAAAGTAATTATGCTACCTGTTCACTTTTTTCTCTTTCTGGTTCTTAAGACCTAAGCTGCTGCTGCAGTATTTGGGCTCTTCCTGGAGAATTTCATAAATAATTGTCTCTCTGAAGTTCTGTAAAACACAGCCACCTTTTTGGGAGGGTTGGATTTGTTTACACACCACATTTTGGGCTTACATTAAGCATCTCTTTAAAGAATGATAGCTTACCAAGTAGCACAACAAATAGATAGTTAATTTTGTAAGTGGCCCCAAAGATACAATGGAAAGGAACTGAAGAGAAATGCAGTTTCTTATGCACCTGGGGGCCAGGTTTTCAAAAGAGCTCAACTCCCATTTAGACATCTGTTTGCAAAACCTAGATATTAAAACTGCGCTCAGTATCCACATTCTTCCAAATAGAGACTAAGCATTTCTGGAAATCCATCTCATAGCAGCTCCTCACATCATGAAACTGGTTTTAAACTTTGAGTGTACACTAGGTATTTCCTCCCATTAGGGGGTGCCACTAAATCATTTTTCTTTGAAGTTGTTGCTCATCTAAGGTTATGCCTACACTGCAACTAAAAATCCACAGCTGGCCTGAGCCAGCTGGCTTATGCTAAGGGGGATGCCAGTGCTTATCTGTGGGATAGATTTTTTGGCTCAGGACCCTGGGAGGTGGGAGGATCCCAGAGTTTAGGATGTGGCCCAAGCCCAGCCATCTACACTTCCATTAAACAGCTCCTAGCCATGTGTGTCTACTGGGAGCTCTAGAATTTATTTTTGTACAGAACTGGTCTCGGTCTAGAGTACTTTGCAGCAAAATGCTTTGTTTTTGCTGAGCTGTCCTTAACTCCTAAGTGTTTTGCTTACTGACATTTCAGTCAAAATCTGCATTTGAGGTTTCAGGGTCTTGGTTCAAACAAAGGCTTAAGATGGAAATCCATCCAGTGTGGAAGAGATAGGGATACATTAAGTGGATACAGTGTAGATGTGAAATAAATTTCGAGAGCTGGATTTCTAGTCCGTGTTTTAAAAATACACACCCAGGGCTAAACCAGGGGTCTCAAACTCAAATCACCATGAGGGTCGCATGAGGACTAGTAGAGGGCCACATGAGGACAAGTACATCAGCCCGATGGCCGCACTACTGAAACCTTTTCATACAACAATATTGCAAATATCAATAACAATTGTGTTGTTGAGGGGTGCAGGAAATAGCTTTAGGGGCCACATGCGGCCTGTGGGCTGTGTGTTTTGAGACCCCTGGTCTAAGCTGCTTCACAATCTCTTTAAAGAACCTGTAGATCAAAAGTGTAAAGTTAACTTAAAGTTGTAACACATTCATTTCATGCATAATGCTTCCATAATTTGTCCATTCTTGTTTCTCACACACTGATTGCAGGCTGGAATATTTTAACCCAGATTTTCTTTCCAAGGCCTTTAAATGTAACTTATTAGAAGCTCTGGACACACTAAGCATTGCTGGGTGGGAGAATGCAAAATACTAAGGGTTTAAATCAAAATATCAGGGGCCTGAGGACTGACCTTTTGAATACAACTGCTGTCAGAACCTTCAACTGGACACCAACAGAGAAGAGCCTTTAAAGTGGATTGATCTGAACAAGAAACAGTGAGTTCCTGGCTTTTGGTGAGTCCCCAGCACTGAGTAACATAGAGCAGTGTCTTCTCTTGTTCAAGATCCTAGTTAGGAAAAACCCACATCAGTAGAGTGTATAGTCCCTACAAAAATGACTCCCCCTTTGAAGTCAGAAAAGGATTCCAAAATCTCTCTAACAGGAGATGAGCCCGGATACCCAGTGTTCACCATCTACTTGTGTGCTAGTTTTAGCTGATTTAGCATGTAATGGTATAGGATAGTAACACATGGTGCATGACTGCTTGCTGTATATAATCAGTTGGGAATTATTGTTTGGCAAAAGTTGCAGCACTGAACAGTTCTACATTATCAGTAATATAATCATCTATAATGCAGTCTGGCTGCAAGAAATGAAGCAGTAATTTCTGGTGGGAAAAGAGGTGTGAATTCTCGTATTGTCCTGAAAACTGATGTCCAGCAATCCTGACTAATGAGATGTCCATCCTATGGCTGCTCACTGAAGCAGCGTTAGAGCTGTCCGTCAGAAAAATTACAGGAAGTCATGCGGGGGGGGGATCCTGTGGATTTGAATAGGGATTAAATTAACAGACTCCTACAGGAATTACTCTCAGAAACTCTAGAATTTAAAGAATGGTGTCCCTGCTGGATTCCCCAGAGTGTCTATAAATTAAAGGAGTCTGTAGATTTCTTGTACTGGGAAGGCAGCTAAACAGTCTGTATCCAAGAGGCTCATAAGGCAGGCTGAATCCCAAACCTAACCACCTAGCACAGCCTCCAAAGCAGTTTGGGCCTGAACTGTCCTCAGCCTCTCTTTTCTGGGGTTTATTCCACTCAGTCCTAAACACTCTGTTCCTCCGGAAAAAAGCATGCCTGTGATCTGTGATCTAAGAGAACAGAGTCACTGGGAGCTGTCTCTAGGTGTTTCCAGTGCAGGAAACAAAGTTGCAGATATCTGCAGAATAACACATACACCTCAAACACCTAAAATGGACAGTTCTTGTGTTTATGTGAAAAATAAAAATTCTAGTTTTAGCTTTTGGAGTCTGGGGTAGGGTCTGTACATGCACTTTAAGAGATTCTGATAAAAGGCAAAGTTATTAGAATTTTATTGTTTATGTGGCTGTATACAAATCTTAACTCTTTACTTGGCTGGCATGCTGGAAAACACCAATTGTCGGGGGGGGGCATTAAGGATATTTCTTTTCTGTCCATTTTATTTTGTCCCTGTACTTTTTACATATTTGGCTTTTTTTTTAGACATCACTCTTCATGTTGCTTTTAGAGAGATTTCTCTGAGCCAGAGCTAGCAGTGATCAAGAAAAGTGGCTTTAACAGATTTCATAACCTGAAGGAGATAAGAGCTTTTGTCATGCAGCCTACTTCAGCTTTCCACACAAACTTCAGTTCTTCTACGTTCCCACATGATACCCATCTGGCTTCAGAGTGGATCACAGCAGTCTCTGAACTAGGCCAGAGCACAATTAAAATGTTGATCAATAAATACGCACGCAGTGAGAGTTAGGCCAGGTAAGTCCAAAGAGTCCACAGTCTCATCATACATTTCCCAATATTGGTGAAGTCTCAAGCAAATTAGGACAATTTATCATTTGAGTGGGTGAGGAAAGAGGGGGGTCCTACTGCCTTTACTCAGAGGGAATAATATCCTGCTTCACAAAGAGGTTTAATTAATTTAGGGTATGCAGGGCTCTGGAGCTGCAGTAGAGATGCCTGAGCTGGAGATAGAGCTCAGGCACTGGGATCCTCCCTGCTCTCCAAGGACATGGACCCTGGGCTCTAGCCAGAGCCTGATGGTCTACACTGCATTTTTATGGACCCAGTTAGCTGACACAGGCCAACTACAGGTGTTTTACTGCAGTGTAGACACGCTCTGGGAGGAGCATTAATTGCCATCTAATCTTGCACCCACCATGAACTAGTACTCCACAATCTGACCTCAGAAAGGAGCGATTAGGAGAGGGGAATTTTGCCCTGCGTTTCTTGTAGCTGTCGCAAGTGTGTGGGGGTGGGGGGGAATTGGGCACAAATGTCTCTGTGAGCAAAGGTTTTCAGTGTGTTTTTTCTTTTGACTGAAAATGTCTTGTTTTTCTCCAAACTGTCCTATGAGGGAAATGGCAAAGTCCCCTCCTCACAGACCTGAAAACTAGAAGTGGCAAATAAATCCTGAGGAAGTCGAGGGCGACTGTCATTTAGAGCGGTTATGTTTGTGATATTAGGAGAACAGAAGGTTATAATACACACAGATTCTTGTTTGGGAAATAATGGGTTGTTTTGTAGAGAATGCTAACAATGTATCTATTAGACTAATATTCCTACAGCAGTGATTCCCAATTAGTTTGGGCTGAGCACCCATTTACAAATCTTGATGGCCTGTTATGACCCTGGGGATGCCCTTCCGACTAGAGGCCCTTTCCATAACTCTTTTCCATAGAAACCAAGAAATGAGCAAGTCCAGGCACCTCCAGCCCTTCCTAACTTAAATGCCAAAGTAGGAATAGTGCAGTCTACTGTGAAGTAAGAGGTAGTCAATGTTTTCTTAAATCCCAAGTCATTGGAGGGATGAGAACCTCAACTTTCATTTTAAAATAAGTTTCTAGCCTTTGTTGTGAGAGAGAAGCTTAAAAGTGACCAAGGACTGAAAACTGGAAGATGAATAATATGAAGATCCAGCAGGGTGTCAAACTCATTCAGTGTGGGGGGCCACAGTGAAAGCCAGGACGTCTGTTGTGGACCATGTGGCCGCACAGGTTCCCCAACCTTCCCCCCCCCCATCTTCAGAGCAAGGAAGTGTCATTTTTCAGTCCATTTTCTGTTCATAACAAAAAAAAAAAATTGATCCTGATCCAGCCTGTAAGACAAGCTTGACACCCCTGAATTTTGGAAGTGCCTGATGTGATTTTTGAATAGTTGTGTGGAAAGTACTTCATAAACTGGAAGGCATTAGCCAATCAAAGGTGATGATAAATGGAGAAGGTGCAGGACCAAACAGGAAGCAATGAAGCTATGAGTACAGTGGACTCAGAGAAAAAATGTTGCTGTGGCAGGGGTGATGTTAACTTTTTGGGTGAGATGAAGGAAGCAGATGCGTTACTTTTTTCTCAGATCAGTTGAGTTGTTTTCCTCTCCTGTCCAACCAATCTGGGCAAAGTTCAGTCATGCACCGTGGTGAAAAAAGGAGAAGACTGTTTGTTTGATTTGCCTGTCCCCTTTCAGATATCTCCAGTGGAAATGTCGAAGACCAGTGAGCTATTCCTAACAATCAGAACTGCAGTGTAGAGAGTTAGAGATATTTTCCTTTCTGCTCAGCCTGAGAGAAAGAAAATGAGAACGTGTCAAGAAATTATTTTAAATTACTGCTGTAGTGCTTCATTGTAGAGAAGTGGTTCCCAGTCTGTGCCCTGGGGCCCAAAAATGGCCTGTGACTCCCTCCTGCAGAAGTGAGTTGCTGCCTAAGGATCCAGACAGTATATTTCCTCAGGTCTAAAAGACCCTGGTGCAGGCTCCTTGCTGCAGCCAAGGGGATGGGAGATCAACACTCCCTTCCCTTCAGTGGTTAATGTGTAATTGGGAGGCCCCAGAACCCTCCTAATCTCTGGGCCCCCCTGCTGACTCCCCAACCCCCCCCCTTCAACCCTCCTTACCTGGCCAGATGGCTCCCTTGCTGAGCATGCATCTGAGCATGCTCAGGGCAGGAGATTTGAAAACTCTCCTAGCCTGGCCACAGCTTGCAGGCCAGGGCAGGGTGAAACATGCATTGCACCCATTTTTTCTACTTTTGGGGGCTCCAGAACTCTGGCCTTCAAACATGTGGGTCCCAGAACAGCGTTCCAGGGCATTCTGGCTTATTTTAACCCCTGCCTCCCTCAGCAGCAGCAGAGAGCAAAGTGCTTTGCCTGGGTCCCTAGGTGCTGGGGTACCTACGGGAACCAGAAGGGGAGCATTAATCTTCCATCCCCTTGACTGCAGGAGGGAGCTATGGTCTAGGGTCCCAGGTGGAATGCACAGGCTACTGGATGCATGCAGTTTCCCTGCTGCAGCCAAGGAGATGAGAGATCAGCAAGGAGGCTGCTTCCTTGCTGAACTTATTCCATGTGGCTGCAGTGGGGATGAGGGGAGCCTGCTGGCTAAGAGTGGCCTTTGAGTTGCAAAAATGGTATCTGTGTCCCTCAAGCCAAAAGGATTGGAAACTACTGATTGTAGGAAATACCAACTCTGATATGTGTTTTTCAGGGTGTGTCTTCACTGACGGTGGCAAATTCATCACTGTCAGGTCAATTTATCTGGATGATGGAGTGGAAGTGAAGACCTATTCAAGTGATCTGGAAGTTGATTCAATAAAACCACCTCCAAAAAAAGCGCAGTGTTGTGTCAACAGGTACACATTTCCCATTCACGCAGTGCAGTGGAGATGGTGCACTAGAGAGAAATTAGGAAGTGGTGTACGTTAAGCAAGCTACTCTCCATAGCTAGTGTAATTCCTGTTGACTGCTGCAGAATTTCCCATTAAGTATAGACCAGACCTCAGTCACTGAAGGCAATTAACCTCCCTGAGAGGTGGCACCTAGTTCTATGGAGGAGTCCTTCTGTCATCCTAACACTATCTAAACTAGGATTTAAACCAGCTTAATCATGTTGCTCAGGTTTGTCAGTCATTTAGCCCTGAGCAACACAGCTGGATTAATCTAATTTTCTAGTGTTGACTAGCCTCTTACTTTTGAAAATCTTAGCCCAAGTGTATTTTAGGATGAAGCATAAACATTGGTGCCCTGATCCTGAGAAATGCTGAGTGAATTCAACTTACTGGGCATTGCAGGTCATCACTTCCGAAGATGAAACCCAAACTTGTTTGTCTATTTGTGCCATAATCTCTGGGTTAAAAGAAAAAAAAAAAGATACTTGTTTTTCTCTGAATATTTTTTTAAGTGTCTTTTGCCAAAAGTTTGAAAATTCTGTTGTGTTCAAAAGATCTTGCAACAAGGATGGTTGGCTGTATAATTGTGACTGAGGCATAATATTCACCCAATGGCGTCTTGTATTCTAGAATGAGTAAATTCACAACTGTAAGAGTAACTCAGTAAGGGAACTTTTACAGTCCATCATATAAATACGAAATTCTGACCTGTTACAAAATTGATTTAAGTTGAGTTACTCCAGGTTTACATCAGCATAGCTGAGGACAGAAATGCCTGATATTCATTAGTATTTATTGATTATAGTAGGTTGTAGGGAGCCATTGATGCTTATTAAGTAAATTTTTTTTAACCAGCTGTTCACAGATGAAGGTCCTTTACTGTAAACTTTTCTGCTTTCCATGTACGTTAAGTCTGTGTGATAAAAATGTCATATGGCAGAAAGGCAAGAATCTGTTCACTTGGTGATGAATATACATATAACTTCAGTGTGCAGTGTGCTGAAATCTGTATCTCTTAGGGTGAAATTAATTTAATGCACAAAAAGCTTGAGGGTTGGGGGGGGGACACAATAAAGTATATTAATTGTCCCTGTCAGAAATTCTCAAACTGGCTTAATTTAAAGTAATTAAACATTCCTGCTCATTCTCTTCATTAACTTATGTAAAAACCACCAAGTTTCTTCCCCTGCCCGGGCTGCCCCACTAGCTGCCCTCTTTCCCTACCCCCCCCCCCCCCAAAAACCAAAAACCACCACCTTGGCAATACAGGCATAATGTTATAAAGAGAAAACAAATGAGTCTGGTGGCACTTCTAAAGACTGACAAATGTATCTATTGCATGAGCTCTCGTGGGAGAGAATCTCACTTCATCTGATGCTGGAGGACATGGGATTCTCTCCCACAAAAGCTCATGGGATAGATGAACAGGTTAGTCTTTTAAAAGTGTCACCAGATTAGGGTTTACCAGATACCAAAGCATGGAAAGGAGGACACATGGAAAAAATGTAGTATTAATCTAATATTCTTCTGTTTTTATGGGGCCCTGGAGTGCTTCCCCCTAAAAATAAAATGACCCGGCATCCTTTAACTCCTGTAAGTAAAAAGCCAGACAAAATCATGTAATTTTAAAATGCCTGCCAGACAGTGGCCATGAAGGTAAAAAGGAAGACGTGTTCTCCTTTTGCCTGACATCTGGTAACCCTACATTAGACTCCCTGTTTGTTTTCCTGGACTAGACTAACACTAACATGGGGGCCCCTTTGGAACTTAGCTACAAAGAGAGGTTCTAAACCACCTATTGCATGCATTTATAGTAGGTCCCAGCCTGGTGAGTGAAGGACAGGACTGATGTATTCCAATTCAAATACAGCAGAACTACAGAAGAGCTCCCTGTCTTTGGTTGCAGTCCCCCATGAGGCAGACAGCTCTATCTTGCAAGAGCAACAGCCTCCAAAAAATGCAAACCTTCTCCCCTCCCCCTCCAAACATGAATCTAGCAGCCCAACTGAGATAAGATTCCAACAACTGTTGGTAATGTAGGTGGCAATTCCACCACAGAGGGGAAACTTTGTGCCCTTCTTTTGTCTCTCTATGTTTGGCCTCCCTTTTTTGACTCATTGCACTTGGGTGTTGTCTTTAACATATAGGTCTGAATTATTGTTTTTTTTAGAGGCTCTTCCATGTGATCAGCATTTAACAGCATACAAGAGCCTTTCAAAAAATCTCCAAGTCCATCGGTAAAGTCTTGTTTGACCCAAGGGAGTTACCAGGCTGAATCTGTGCATGTGTGTGAGGGGGAGGAGGTGCTGGGAACATGCCTTGAAGGCTTCAAATCTGTTTATCTTCACACTCCTGAGAGGCAATCACTCTCTCTGTGACAACAGAGTGTACTGTAGTGAGGTACATTCAGGGAGCAAGGAGGTGAGGTTAAGATAAACTTAAAGGGGACGGGCTTCTTGGGCCAAGTGGCCTTTCCCTGACCAGCCATTCTTTATGTCTGTATAAGATGAAATAGGATAAGACCAGCAGGAAGCCTATTCCAATCCTTCTTTTTAATAGTTCTTCTGAAGAAGTTGTACAGAAAGGAAAAGATTGTATTGTTATAAAGCTGAGAGATCAGCAGCAGCCACAGAAAAGAACTCCAATCTGCCACTACAGGAACAAATGTCTCTTTGCACTGCTATGGTCTGTTGAACAACAAGTCCTACAAACTGCCAGCCTTTAAAAAACAGGGTTTGTTTGATAGTTGTTTTTATTTTCAGTGCATATCACTAAACAATCAGCATGTAAGGGAGGGGAGAAGAAATGAGTACATATTTCTGGTAGTAACAGAACAGAGCTACAGGTCACATTTATACAAGCCTGGTAAACATAACTAATATCCATTGCTATATGGTAAACCAAAAAAAAAAAAGTATCAGAAGCAGCTTTTCAAACAATCAGTTGGGCCAGAGGATGATTGAGAGCCAAAGGAGAACTCAAGGAAGACAAGACTGTTGTAGAAAAGCTAAATGAATTTTTTGCATTTGTCTTTACCGCAAAGGATGCGAAGGAGATTCTCACACCTGAGTCATACTTTTGTAGGATAAAGTAAGCCGGAACGGGGTCCACAAATCTGATGGGCTGGAGTCAGGGCCGTCCCCAGGGCCATCTGCAGGGGTGCGCGGCCCTGGGCAAATCACCCACCATGAAACCCCCTCCATCCACCTGCCACTTAGGGGGCGGGGCTGGTCAGCCCACGGGAGGAGCAGGTCCCTGCACTGCCCCCCCCCCAGGCCAGGACCAGGCAAGCGGCCAAAAGGGCGGCCTGGTGCAGTGCTGCCGGTGGCCCCCGCCCCACTCCACTGCCATGCACGCTGCTCTGGGCTCTGTGCCGGAGCAGCAGGGAGGGGATGGGAGGCAGCACAGCCAAGCCAAGCCAGCGGCGGGGGGGGGGCCAAAAACCGACTCTGGGCTGCCCCCCCCCCCCTCCCTGCTGCTCTGGCATGGAGCCCAGAGCAGCGGTGGGGGGGAGGCACCAGCGGCAGTGCACCGGGCTGCCCTTCTGGCCACTCGCCCAGTCCTGGCATAGGGGGGCAGTGGTGGGGCCCTGGGTGGCCGCCCTGGTCGCCCTACCCTAGGGACGGCTCTGGCTGGAGTTCCAGGGCCCAGATTCCAGAATCTAGAAAAATCAGGCCCATACATGTGTTAAAGGGGCCCGGACAATACCAGGAAGGGGGTGTGATCTGGGCCTCCTGGCATAACCTCCTGTGCCAAAATCAGGGCAAGCTTCTGAACCAAGGGCCAAACCCCCAAACTACTTACAGGTGGTACTTAAGTCTGTCTCCCAGTCAGTAATAAAACATGCTTCAGATTCTCCACACCAGTCATCACGAAGAAGAACAAAACAGAAACAGCCCCCTTTATTGCACACCAGCTCTTCTGGTCCCCATCTAGCCACTGGATCCCTTAAAGAAATAGGTTCTCCTGACTCCAAAGGGCCAGCCACATCACCCAGAACAATATAGGCTTGGATCTTGCTCAAAATACCACACTGCCAGCCAATCCTTTAGTAACTGCAACTAAGGGGTTAATATAAAAGGAAAAGAAACAAAATGTAAGAGATGTTAAAGGGTCAAAGTGAATCACATACATACAAATGATTTAGAGTCCATAGAAAGCAAGCCCTTGAAGAATTTGTAGTTTGAAGGTTAGTCCAATTCCTGTAGTAGGCACCCGGCACCTGGGTGGGTCTCAGTCCTTTGTTCAGTGCAGCAGAATAGTTCCAGAGTAGGGTGTTGGTTTCAGAGTGAAGACAAAATGGAGATGGGGTCACTGCCTTTTCATTACCGCTAGCCTTTCCTCTCTCTACAGAGTCCTTGCAAATCAAAATGGAGTTGTCACATGGTCAAGTCACAGCTGTTCCACTGGTTTCTCCATGAGCTCACTGTACCTAGGAGCTTCCTTAATGGGCCATTAAGGGGACAATAGTTTTGCAGCCACCCAGTCTGAAAGGTTTGGGAGTGCCTTAGAATCAAATTACTTGGAACAGGAATATAACAAGCATATTTCTAACTTATAATACAGATATGACACCTATATATAAACCATATAATCATTCCTAGCAAATTACAAACTTTCTACTTTTGCCAAACATGGCATATCACATATGGATTATTGCAAGTACAAAATATTAATATGAAAGATAATCATAAGCAATCCCCTAGACCCAGACAATGTCACAGGGGGGCCAGCGATTAGGAAGGGTCTGAGGCCCCTCAAATTTAACCACTGGGTGTCATATCTCAGGAACTGTACCAGATTGAGGTGTTTTGGGAATAAATCAACTAAGTAAACAGAAATAAATCATCAGGCCCAGATGGTATTCACTCAGATTTCTGAAAAAACTCAAATATGAAATTGCAGAACTACAAACTGGTATGTATCCTATTGCTTAAATCAATCTTTATACCAGATGACTGGAGGATAGCTAAAATATTGCCAATTTTTAAAAAAGGCTTCAGAGGAAATCTTGGTAATTGTATACTGGAAAGGCTAACTTGGGTATTGGGCAAATTGGTTAAAACTATAGTGCAGAATATAATTATCAAACAGATAGAGGAATGCAATATGTTGGAGAAAAGTTGATACTACTTTTGTAGGAAAAAAAAACAAGGAGTCCTGTGGCACTTAAAGACTAACAAATTTATTTATCACATGAGTGTTGGGGGGAGAAGATCCTAGTTTGTCAGATGCTTTGAAGATAGGGGAATCTTACAGAATGGGAGGAAAACAAATGCACGGAAGTGTAAATCATAGGATCAAGTCATTTATTTTCCTCACTTTCTGTAAGTTCCCCCATCTTCAAAGCAGCTGATGAAGTGGAATTTTCTGACACAAAAGCTCATGCAATAAATATATTTGTTAGTCCTTAAGTGCCACAGGACTCCTTGTTTGTTTTACTGAACTAAACTAACATGGCTGCCCCTTTGGAACTTGCTTTTGTAAAAGGAAATCATGTCTCACCAATCTCTTCTTTGAGGGGGACAAACAAACATGAACAGGGGTGAGCCAGTGGATATAACATGTTTAAAACATAGGAAACCAAGGTTAGGAATAAATGGTCAGATTTCACAGTGGAAAGTGGTAAGTAGCAGAATTTGTACTGAGACTCATGCTGTTCAACATGTTCGCAAACAGTCTAGGAAAAGGGGCAGCCAGGTGACAAAGTTTGCAAATGATGTAAAATTACTCAAGATAAAGTTAAGTTCAAAATGATTGCAAAAAAGTTAAAAAGGAATCTCGCAAAACAGAGTGACTGGATAATAAAATAGCAGATGAAATTCAGTGTTGGTAATTGCAGAGTAGTATACACTGGAAAACATAATCCCAACTGTACATACAAAATAAGGAGATCTAAATTAGTTGTTGCCACTCAAAAAATAGATCTTGGAATTATTGTGGCTAGTTCTCTGAAAGCATCCGGCTAATGTGCTGTAACAGTGAAAAAGTTAACACAATGTTATGAACCATAGTGAAAGGAGTAGCTAGGAAGACAGAATATTAGTGCTACTCTATAAATCCAGGATGGTGCATTCACATGCTATTCTGGTCACCCAATTTCAAAAAAAGGTATTAAAATTAGCAAAAGTGTAGAGAATGGCAACAAAAATGATTAGGGATATGGAACAGCTTCCAGATAAGGAGAGATTAAAAAGACTAGCACAGTTCATCTTAAAAAAGAGATTGATAGAGTCTATAAAATCATGAATGGTGTGAAGAAAGTGAATAAGGAAGAGTTAGTTACTCCTTCAAGTGACACATGAACCAGGTGTCACTCAATGAAATAATAGACAGTTGGCTTAAAAGAAAAGTACTTCAGACAACATACAATCAACCTGTGTGTGGAACTTGTTGCCAGGAGATGCTGAAAAGACTAGGGGTGAAGTTTATCAGAGGCAGGCGAAGGCATTACTTCTCCCAAGTGACCACTCTCTGCCTCCCTGCTGAGGCAGGAGCGGGCAGTAGCCAGGACTTGGGGCCACCATCAGAGTGGCCACCGTGGCTGGTGGAATTGGGCTGGATTTCAGAGCTGCCTTCCCTGGGGGGCAGATTCCAAAATTCACCCATGGAAAAGACCAAAAGATCCTCAGTACCATGGATGTTGCTGGCACTGGGCACAGGGGGCACAAGTTCCAGTGCTAGTGCCTTGAGCTCCCCTCATCTGACCCTGGCCAGAGATCAGGGTTTTGTCCTGGTCCCCAGCCAGGATCAGGGCTTGATGTGGGGAGCTCAGGGCAGTCCCGCAGCCAGGCCACCAACGGTAGCAGGATCCTTCTGGCCCCAATGCTGGCTGCGGACCTGGAGTCATGTTTCCAACACTGGCAGCAGCAGGAGCCAGATCCAGTCAGGGCTCCAGCGAGGGGCCCAGAGCTGGGCCAATGGCAGCAAGAGCTGAGGCCAGCAATAGCAGGAGCCTGACTTGCCCCAGCCAGGTACTGGAGCCACACTGCCACGAGAGGTAGAATCCAGCCCTGTTGCTGGCTGGGAACCGGGGGCCAGGCCACCAGAATTGGCAGCAGGAGCCAGGTCCTAGGGGATCCGGGGTCAGTGACTGGATTGGTCCCAAGGCCAGATGGTGGGTCTAGGCGCTGAATGCTTTTTGGGGGCAGTGACACCTCTGCTCAGCACAATGCAAGATTACATTTTAAAAGGTAGGTAGGTGCTAAAACATGCTGGTAGGCATCTAAATACCTTAAAAAAAAAAAAAAAAAACCGCACCATTCGTGTTTGAGCCAAAGCCCGTTGAAGCAACAGAAACCTCTCATTTACTGTTGATTTTGAATTGTCCCTTTAGCCATATGCCTAAATCCCCATATGCTGAAGTGCCTTGCTGAACTAGATCTTAAAGCCACCATATTTATGAGAAGGATCAGAGAAGGGAGGGGTGATATAGTTAGGAGTAATGTTAATTTGCAGAGATTTCTTTTTCTTGCTGTAATAGCCATGTGATTAGACAGAAATATCAACAAGACCTGATGATTTGCAGCCAAGGGCCCTAAAGAAAGTATCAGAGGAAACAGCAGAATCAGTGGCTATGATTTTGTTTTAAACACAGATCACTAAGAGAAAGCAAAGGAGAAAAGCAAACATACTTGCAAAACTCCAAAAAGCAAGTTTCAAGAACTAATCACTAATTAATTTCAACATGGTTTAAAGTATCAGGAACCAGAGTCCTCACCATTCTCCAATTAAAGTCAATGGCAAAGCTCCTATTTATTTGGTGGGAGTAATTCTGCAAACTTAGAGGATGTCTTGTTGGGTAACATGAGACTAAACATTACTAATTGCACAAATCAGAGAAGACCTCATGGGAGACTATGGTGGAGGATGCCAAATGGGGGAATGCTTTTGTGACAAAGAATTGTACCTATTGCCTGAGTTAAACATTCCTGTAGATTTATAACCATATGAAATCTGTGCTACTGTCCTTTTGTGAAGGAATTGTGGCTTTACTGTATAGGAAGACTCCCTGGGGAGAGAGTTAATTAGCATGCTAAAGGGCCTGGCTCTAAGTTGTGTTTGCCCAAATACCCGTGGAAGGAGAGAATATCCTTTGAAAAGGTAACAAAGATGGTAACTATATGCAGGTTCAAAGGAGCTATTTGAAATGGAACAAATGTTCTTTTGAAATGACCAAACATGCAGAAGGAAAAGTAAAAGTCTGTATTACTGGGTCATAATAGAGAGCTAGTCAAATATTCAGTAAATCCGGGAATACAACTGCAATTGTGCAATGCATTTGAATGAAAAACAAGGTAATGGCAAAACATCTTATGATGCCTCAGTATCTTAAGCCACCCAAAATAAGAATTATAAATAAGAAAAGGGTCCCTAAAAAAAAAAAAAAAAAAAAAAGATCAGTGACACCCTACTGTGAGCAAAGAAAATGTAACAGTCTTGACAGCTTCCAGGAGGAAAGCGTGTAGATTTTAAGAACTCTGTGGACAGTGGTGGCAGATCCTCAGCTGATGTAAGTTGCCATAATTCCCCTGAAGCTGAATTATGAAAGTTTATAGTGAGAATCAGTTCCAAGAAAACAAGAGCTTGTGCCTTACACTTAAAGCCTGAGGAAAAAAAATGTAAAGCTTTCATTTCCTTTTGTGTGTTTTCTTATCTATTATCTTACAGAATTATGCTAAAAGGCTACCTGAGCTAGAACTGACTTTTTTGGGGTATGAACACCAACCAAAAACCAGGAGACAAACAAGTCTGACCCTTCATGAAAAAAAAATAAAACTGGTGGGTTTATTTGACACAGATGTACAAAGAGACTCAGGAAAGGCCATAGTCTCTTCCATTTGATGTATGTAACTGGTAGATTGGGGCCTGTGCTGACATGGAGTGAGGTATCAGCCATTGTGTAGCAGAATATGGTTAAGGGACAGAAATGCTGAGACTGATCTGGTAGTATAGTAGATGAAATAAACAGGATTGTACAGTGTGATGGTACTGTAATAAAAATAAATTCCCTTTTGGGTGCATGCAGAATATCACTGGGACAAGGTTAGGAAGATGCAAGTTCTTTACACATAACCTCTTCAACCTAAT
Source organism: Podocnemis expansa (assembly GCA_007922195.1). Lineage (NCBI taxonomy): Eukaryota > Metazoa > Chordata > Testudines > Podocnemididae > Podocnemis > Podocnemis expansa. The sequence continues at coordinate 1,759,790 of ML682232.1, forward strand.
TGGTTAAGTTCTGGAACTTTGGTACAGAAGGACACTGATAAACCGGAGGGTTCAAAAATCATAAAATGACTAGTGGGCATATCAGGTAAGCGGAGAGTAAGAGAAGTGGAATTGTGTTGTTCTGAAAATAGATAGCTAAAAGATGTACCAACTGTCTGTTAACAAATGTTATGATAAATTCTGGGCTTTTTCAGAATGTGTACAGTATTTAACTAGCATGTTGCCTGTTTGATGTAAATTGTCTTTTTATTTTTTGGTTCAGGTGTCCAAAGGCTTCATGTATGTTAACAAAAGGTTGCTATTGATATCTCTGCTGTATTTGCTTTCGAAGATGAGACCCTATACAGATCTATAGTGTGCTAAAATTAAATCTCATTCTTAATTTCTAAACCATTCATAATGTACATTAGATTTACTCTGTCAATGAAAACTTCACATTGGAAATAGCAAGTGTAACACTTTTCAGAACAATAACGAAGTGTTGTTATCAATTTGGCAAAACCTTATTACAGGTTGTGATAAAACCCGATTGTAATGGGAAGGTCAGAACTCACACCTCAATTAACTTCACTGTAAGTATAAACCACTTAAGACAAATAGATGTGTGTGAACCCACCCTGGAATATTTTGTCTGCCTATTGTTTTGGGCAAGGGTGTGCGGGGAGAGAAATCTCATAGAAAACTGAGGTCAGAAACAACAGATGGAAGGAATGCCTACACTACAAAACTAAATTGACTCAGGTTGACCTACAGCCACCACAATAATTAAATCAGCTCTCCGTGTTCATAGTACGCTTTCTTTGTTGGCAGTACACATCCTCACTAGGAGCACTTGTACCAATTAAAATGGGGCATTGTGGGGCACTGACAGCTGGAGCCCTGCTTCCATGGGAGTGCAGCTTGGACTGTCACAGGCAGCAACAGGTGATATAAACAGCGCAGTGTCTGCATCATCCTAAGCGCAACCCCAGGGCCGGCTTAATGCAGGGGCTGAAGCTCCTGGCCCTGGCCTGAAAGGGGCCCCTGGGCTCCAGACCCTCTAGCTACTGCAAATCTGGTCCCCACTCCTGCCACTCTGCTCAGCACCCCACAGTGCTGGGGGTGTTGCTGGGAGCAGGAGGTCCCTTCCCCTCTCAGTGCTGGGGAAAGCTTGGGTCTGGGCCAGAGGCCACGCTCCATGCTTGCACCTCGCCCCTGGGCCAGATGGTCTGCCTCTGCGGGTTGGGTGGGCTGGCCCTGTTTGTTCTGCTCCATTCTGGTAGGGGGGCAGAGCTGGCTGGCACACAGTATGGGCTCCATTGGAGCCCTCCAGGGCCAAAAGCCCTGTCAGGCCACACTGGAGTTACACCATGTGTCAACCAGCCCCACTCCCCCAGAATGGAGGGAATAGGACTGGCCCACTCTGCCCTCAGGGGCAGGCCAGCCGGCCCAGGGGCAGGATGGGAACATGGCTTCTGGCACCCACCTTGTGCTGGCTTGCAGGGGGCGTAGTGGGGGTGCTAGGGGTCCAGCATGGGGGGGACACTACAGTGGCAGGGCACCCTGGGGCCTGCACTACTCCTCTCATGGAGGTGAAGTTATTAAATCAGTATTGCAGATGAATTAAATCAGCAGGAGGAATATTGTAAGCTGCCTAACTCTGGGCGGAGTTGACCTAACTGTAGTGTAGAATAGTCACAGTGAGAGAGGAAGCCTGAAAAAGCAGCAAAAAATGCCTATGGCTGACCCAATGTTCCCTCTAATTACTCGTAGACTGTGTGCGCAAACAATTTCTTTGTGTGCGGAAAAACATTTCTTTGTGAGCACCAATATTAGCATATTGAATTTTTTTTGTGCACACTTTATTTTTTTGTGTGCACAGGTTTCATGACCTGGGTGCGCGCGCACAGCTTAGAGGGAACAGTGGTGACCCTGGAAATAAATTGAAGAGGTTTTTGGGCAGGGAAACAAACCAAAAAGTGTGTTCTTGGTCTTGTGATCAAAACAAGTTGCTTCCTGATATTTGATTCCCCTGACATTCAGAGAAACAGAACTTTGTACATTTTGGTAAAAAAAGACCAAACAAAACAAAAAACCCTGCATCAAATAAATACACAATTGCCATAAATTTAACACCCATTGGTCCTCAGACTTTGAAGAGTCACTCAGGTCAAAAAGGGACAGTAGAGTAGTAAGAACAGAAGACCCAGCTTGTGGGAAACCAGCCCACTGAAAGAGCTCAAACACTCTTGTCTTGTCTGCTCTTTGAGATGTTTGCGTTCTCCTTGATTGATTTTTAGACCATAGTCAAGTAATGTATGGTCTCTGGTTTCAGAGATTTAAATAATTATGGCATCAAGAAAGTGGGTGTCTATTCTGGGGCCTGACTCAATACCCATTTAAGACAGTGGAAATCTTTCCACTTGACTCAAGTGGGATCTGGATTGGGGCCCTAGTTAGTGAAATCACCTACTGAACTTACTGTTGTTATTTATGTCTGTTGAGGTATTGCTTAGGACAGGCTTGTCCAACCTGCGGCCTGGGTGCCAGGCTCTGGCCCGCCAAGGACTTTCATCTGCGAAGTGCTGCCACGGGAGCCTAGAAACCTGAGTCAGCAAGGTGCTGTGTGGTGGGGTGTGGGGATAGGTGAGCCGAGAAGGCATTGTGCTCAGTCTGGTGGGATGAGAGGAGAACTAAGCCTGAAGGCAAGCTGAATCCAGGGGGAGGAGAGCTGTGCTGAGTGGAGGTGAGGAGAAGACAGGGAAACAAACACAGGACAAACTGTGGTGGTGTTGGAGGGTGAAGGGGCAGAAGTGCAGTGCAGCTGGTTGCAAGACCCAGCTACTTCCTGACCTGAACATCCCCTCAGTTCTGCTCTCCTCCCACACCTCTAACCCCAGCACCCCGTCCTTTCCCTGACCTTAGTGGCAAAAACTCTTCTGTAGAAACTGCTACCCTTCAGTGTTTCTGGTACAGAAATGCCCAGTGCCAAAACCTGTAACTACTGAAGAACTGCCAGGGTTTCTGTCCTGTTTCTGTCTGACTCTATTCACCTCTCCGTCTCCCCAGCACTGCTATCCTTTCCCTGAGCAGTGCTTGGCAGGGAGTGAGGAGAGCAGAGTTCGGGTGGTCCCTGTCAGAAAGTAGCTTGAGTCCTGCCACCCAGCTACTCTGCCCCCCCCACCTCACCCGTCTTCCCCTCCCCTCCTCTGCCATGCTCCCCGTTCTGCCTTGCTCACTCACACAAACACCTCCGCCCCCTTGTCCTCTGTACACGGTGCAAGCAAAAGCAATGCCAAATATCACACTAATCATTATTTTATTAATGTTTATTAGTAAAGATTGATTTGTATGTCTTATCTATCAAAAATTTTCTCACCACCCCCCCCGCCCTGACTGAGAAGAGAAATGCAAAGTGACCCCTCATCCAAAAAGTTTGGACACCACTGGCTTAGGAGCTCCAGTCAAGGAGAGTCTGCCAGGTACTGTACACAGAATTCAAAAAAAATTCCCATCCCAAAGAGCTTTCAGTCATGTTGAAAAGAAAATTGGCTAACATAGTTCTACATTTTTTGTGTTATTATCCAACGCTTTTGATTAAAGAATGCTGAATAGAAAAGTCACTGAAGGTACTTGGGATAGCTATCATTCTGTAGGTGATATGTTAATGATGGGGATGAGAGAAATTATCAATAAATAGTGAGAGAAATGTGTTGGTGACAGAATCATTTCTGGTAGATGAGACTAGAGTGCTGAGGTTCTTGTGAAACTTGTAGTATGAGGATTTCATAGAATAATAGGGTTGGAAGGGACCTCATGAGGTCATCTAGTCCAACTCCCAAAGGTGATCAGCTGCTGTGGTTCCACTGGGGCTCAAACCCAGGACACCCAGGACCTTCTCCTCCATACCAGTTAAAAATAAAGGACTTTCAGGTCTTTCTTTGAATATCTGTGTGAGGATCCTGCTAAGATGTATTCAGAATTAGAATAGCAGGTAACTCTTTGTTCACCGATTTTCACAAATGTGTTCTGATTGATAACGTATGAGGGATTTCACCAAGACCCTGAAATAAAAATTGTAACTGATACCTCATCCCTTTGAAGGGGACGTATCCCACAAATACAGAAATCTTCCAGACAAGAAAACTTTGGAAAACTTACTCATCTAGAACAATGCTTTTCAACATTTATTGGGCCACAGAACACCTAAAGTTATTAGGTGGTATTAGGTATTTGCTGAACTAGACTAACATGGCTGCCCCTTTGGAACTAAAGTTTAGTTACTTTACATGGAGCACCTGATGAAAACATTCTCAGAAAAGCTGGTAACACTGGCAGGAGATTTAAAATGGCTCAGTCACAGCAAAGATTCCAAGAGTGTGTGAACATCCGCCACCACATGCCTGGAAGCTTTTCTGCAGCTGGGGCATTAAATTGTTCCACCCCCTCCCCACTCAGTTCGCCCCCCCAGGAAGGGTCAGGTTGAGTCACACAACACCTGCATTGTATCTGAGGAGCACGCGTGTTCCACAGAACACCAGTTGAGAAACACTGATCCAGAGAGTACACAAGAACTGTAAAATAGACACCCCAATCCATGTGAGAAATCTTCAAAGGGGGCCAGCCTTCCTCTACATTAAAAATGATGAAGTGAAACAGCCTCTAGGATGTGGAAATGCAATCACTGTAAGCAATCTGTACTGCTGGAAGGGGGTCAGCCTGCCTTTTAAGGCAATCTGAAGTCTTTGAAGAGCTAACATTCACTCATCAGTGTGAGGTCTTTGAGGTGATGACACACCACTGGTTTCAGGTAGGTACAGTGCATATAGAATGTGCTTGACAGCATTGCATAAAATAAAAGGGGACTTGTTTGGAACTACACCTGAGAAGGTCATCCCCAATTCCCTCTGATTCCTGAAACATAAACAGTGGGTGACTGCAGTTTTATTTTTTTGTCATCTTGCTATTTAAAACAAAACAAACCAAAATAATCCAACAGAGCATCAGATTACAGTAGCTCAAGGGTTCTTTCTCATTGTATGGTCATCACCAGAAACTGATGACAAAATACAGCCAGACTGACAGATGGTAATAATAGGAATAGTTCATGAGGTAGTTATACTTCTTATTAGTCTTGTTTACTGGGTACTTCTAGTCCTGTAATTGTTTAATCACTATTAATTGCTGTAATCTAACCAATTCATAGTAGACTTTAATGCAGGGGTCTCAAACATGCAGCCCACAAACCAGTTCTCACTGGCCTATGGCTGCACTCCGTGAGACTATGCTTTCTCCCTAACAGAGAGAGAGAGAGAGAGACTGGTCTTACATACCCTGTGCCCCGCAATACCACAAGAATGTCAGGTCTCATGACAATAATGGAGTGCTGGGTATGTGAGACTGCACTCTGCAAAACCATACTTTCTCCCTCACAGAGAGAGAGAGGTTTCACAGTGTGCAGTTTTGCATACAGAGCACTTGAGTGCCATACTACGATTTACAGTATGTACGGCCAACTTCAAATACATTTAAGTCAAATCTGGCCCACCATAGCAAATGAGTTTCACATGCCTGCTTTAGTGGATCTTAAGTTGCTCTACTTCCATCAAATCTGCCATGCCAACACTTTACTTTTCAAAGAAACAGGAAATTGCTACCAGTGATCCAAAGACGAGGGATCCCATAGTTTTAAAGCATGGACATTTCTTGTTCAGAAACCTGAGATACATTTTGCCTGATTTATTTTTGTAATATTATTGCTTTAATATATAAAACTGACTTTAACAAGAATAAGTTAAATTGAGTTCTATGAATGATTTTGCAACTCAGTACATGAAAGTAGCATATATTTTTCACATGCTTTGTATGTATTTCTTGGAGACTTTGCATGACACAACATTTGCAAAACTTTTTTTAATAATCATTCACATGCTATTTGGATTTTGTTGTTGTTGTTGTTCTGTGCAGTTGCTCTGCAGAACTTCAGTTACTCTTCTTTCCTCTTATCAGGTCCAAAGCATTCCTGCTATACCATCCTGCCCTGCTATATGCACAAGAGGATGGAAAGGAGTCATTAACAGCTTATCAAGATGAGGGGGTAAAACTTCAAATATAAATTATAACCCCCAAATCTATATAGGTAAGCAGGTATATATCCATGGATACACACATTCTAAAACATTAATTTTCAAGAAAAAATAAAATATTGGAGAGAAAAAAAGGCTTAGAGATCTAAATCCAAAGTCTGATATAAAATATTTTTTGAGTACTGAGCATATAACAGTGTCCACTGAAGTTACACTCAGGATGAGGGTAGAGAGCCATTGACTCACAAAACCTTTGTTGCTAAACAGGCTATTGCATTTTGTAGCAGCTAGAGTTTTTGTAGGTTGTGTCAGTTTTTTTGTTCATAAATGTGGCGAGGTTGCAAGAATAATGCTTGGAAATCACAAATACGCGGGTTGCCTTGCCCAGGTCTAAATCTAATAGTACTGGTGCAGTTTTTCTATCAGTCCCCAGTGGAAAAGGCCATTTGCTATGAGAGCACAAGAATATTTTATTGTTATAAACAACATTGCTTATATTGAGCACTAACAAATTATCCCTCTTTTTACTAGCAAACTACTTAATCAGAGTTTGAATAAGGGAAATAAAACATTACAGAAACTTAACAAGTATCAGAATTCTAAAAGGATAAGCCTTAAAAATAAAGATCAGTTATGTCAACTTTTAAAGGTATTAGACCAAATTAATCCCTGTTATTCCATTAACAACTTCATGGTCTGTAGTGCTGCTCTAAAAGGTGAATGTCAAAAATGCTGCCACTGCTTTCTACATTATTGTTCCATGGTGATTTACGTATCAAATGGGAGTTGTGTAGAAACTGAAACAAAAACAGGGCTTTTTTCTAAGTGCTAGTTCTACAAACTCAACCTAAAATCTGAGAATCAAGCTGGATACTTCTGCTCACACCTCATCACCAAGAACATTGCCCCAACTTATATCTGTGTAACTTCATTGTCCTTTCTGGGTTTGCAGGCGTATAGCTATTTGAAATCTAGTAAACAGTGTTGATAGTGCAGGACGAGGAACACAGCCCCGGCCCCAACTCATGCTCACTTGGCTGTGTCAGCTGTGCAGCGCTAACAGGAACAAAAAGCAGTTAAAACTTGCTTGACGCTAAAGTCAGCAGTTATGACAATGAATACAAACAGGGCAGATCTGCTGAGTAAGAACATGCCTTTTTTTACATAGTTACTTTTGAGAATAGAACTGTGCTCTAAACAAGCAAAACTGCCATTAAAAAATGATAGGGGCCACATTTTTCAAAATCTGTTCACTTCTGAGCATGCACAGACCCTACTCTGGGTGCTTTTGTAGGCATGTGGGTAGGAAGCAGGATCTGGACATATGTGTGCCTTGGAATTTGCAGGCATACAAAGTGAGACTGTGTGAAAGTACATGCACCAGTTAGGAGGGTTTTGGGTGGAGTGTACCAACACTACTTCACTAGGTTTTACAGGGGTTAAAGTAAGGGGGAATGCCCTGGAACACTGGTGTGGGGCCCCCTAGTTTTAGGAAGCCAGTGTTCTAGGCCCCTTAAAAATAGGGGAATGCCTTGGAATGCTGTGTTCTGGGCCCCCCCCAAAAATAGGGGGACACACCAGAACTCTGTTCTGGGGTCCCCTAAAAATAGCAGAGTGTACCAGAACACAGCATTCTGGTGCCTTCGCCCTAGGCAGCAAAAGGGAGGGGCTGGGGCCAGTCTGGCCACCCCTCCCACCCTTCCCCAGAGCCTGTGGCAGCTCCACCCCTTCCATCTGGGGCCAGGTGGCGCGTTTGGCCCGGCCCCAGCCTCGGGCTGGGGCCTTGCCTTCTTCTAGGTGCCTGACTAGCTGGCTGGCACACCAGCCTCTTTCCCCCTGGCCCAGCTCTTTGGCCACGTTGGCCAGGTAAGGGGCCTGTGGGGGGGTGGATGGGCAGTCAGCAGGGAAAGTGTAGAGAGGGAAGAAGGGGTCGGGATGTTGGGCTGGGGAGGGGTTGGGGAGCTGAAGGGCTTGGAGTGAAGATGGAGAGCTGGAATGGGGGCAGAGAGCTTAGGGAGTGGAGACTGTGGCTAAGGAGGACATGAGGAAAGGAGTCTGATGTGGGGTAGTTGTTTGGGAGGCAGGCATTTGGGGGGAGGAGCTGGGGTGGGTGAAGGGGGCCCGTATGTGTGGGAAGGGGGCCCAGACCTGCATGAGTGGAGCCTGGAAATTTAGGAGGGTTCCAGGGCCCCCCAAATTATACTTCAACCCCTGAGGGTTTATCACTTGCTCAAAGTTCCAAAGGCTCCAGAGTGGAGTGGAAGGGCATGACCTGACCACAGTTTAAACAGGACTCTTGTATCACTTCTGCACAGATGCTGGTGGAGTTTCATTCTAGCAAGAGGTGGCCTTAGACAATTGGGGGCCCTAGGCAAAGGCCCATTGTGAGGACTTCTACAGGCCTTGCCCCATAGGCCACCACTGTCACCATCCCTGTGGCCCCAGTACCCCCTGCAGCCCTAACCACTCCTGTCCAGGACTCCTTGTTTGTTTTGCTGAACCAGACTAACATGGCTATCCCTCTGGAACTTATGAATTATTCTTGGGTATGATATTTTTAAAGATCTTTCCATCATGCAGCTTCTAAGTTGATCATCTTTCACTTAACATAAATGAGCTAATGCTGAACTACTAAGTTAAAATGAACAGTTAAAAAAACTAAAAATTTTGTGCATTAATTAACAAATAAAACTAATAACATTAATGATGGCTCAAAAATAACTAAAATACCACATTTAAAATTTTGGCAGGCAAACCTTACAAATTTTTCATATAGACTTCGGTGTATGTGTACTTGAAGTTTAATACAAATAATTATAATAAATAAAAATAAGTGAAACGTATGGTTTTTGTCTGTAGCTATAAATGAAAAACACCAAATTTCAATTAAATTCTCTGAAGTACTCAAGTTTGAGACTCTGGCCCCCTCAAATATTAAATAGTAAGTACAAAAGAAGCTAAAAAATTTCTTAACAAAAGAAATACAGCACAGATATCACACACAGTGGTAATGATTGCTTGAGGGCAGCACTGTATTTATATGTAGCAGCCTATATGGATCTGCCTGGTAACCTGAGCTAACCAAAGCCAAAGGAAAAATTGTCACAAAGAAAAAGGCAGAAGGAGAACAGGTAAAAAAAGAAAGGAAAAGGCAAAATTTCATAAGTGGGATTAAAGACTAGCAGAATAAATGGCCACACTGGAACTAAAAGATGAGACCAGTAGAAAAGTTCCTGCTATTGTGCTGTGTATTGTTCTCACAAAGAGCTTGCTCTTGCTTTTTCAGCATATCAGTGTGAAGGTGATGGGTAGATAATGGTGAAAACTGCAATTCAGACGAAGCACAGATCCTAAAGATAGTTTTACTTGATGAGCCAAGACTAAAAAAGTATATAGTTTTCCAGCCCTACTGGTTCTGCTAGATGGGAACAATTTCTATATTTTTCTATATTTTCGTTTCTGCCCATCAAATTGAGGATGGGGCCTCTTATTGCTTGGGGCCCTAAGCAGACGCCTGCTTCACCTACCCGTAAAGCTGCCATTGACTGTGTGGTGACAATGGCACTGAAATTTGACAGGTGGAGGAGCTGCTGGCCCAAATTTCAGTGAGTGGTATTGTAGACTGGTACGTGGGGTTACAACATTACTTAAATGTCATGGCTGCTCTTTCGTCCAGACAGAGGGGTGATTAGGCAAAATAACGCTAGGATCTAGTGCATGGGTAGTCTATTTCCATGAAGCAGAACACAGAGGAGTCCACTGGGAACACAACTGCTGGCAGCAGCTGCACAGCACTGTCTGGGGGTAAGATATGGGGGAGCATCCTCATGGGAGGATGGTGGGGGTTGAGGGGGATTCAGAATTCCCTCTGCCCCAGCAAAAAAAAAGTCTAAATTGCTGCCACTGGTGTGCACTCTCTAATTTATCATGGACACTTTTGAAAATTTAGTATTGAGGGCTTATCTGAGCAAAGAGTTCTTTCTTTATGCAGTGTGCCTGTGGTGCTCCACTCTGGGTGCGCTGGGACTCCCTACATCCTCAATCTGAGATTTTTATAGCAGAGCCCTTGGGGGCCATGCACATGTCCCCAGCAACACACGACTGTTCCAATGCCTCTGAGGGATGCCTGTGTAGCCTTAACCCCTCAGTTCCATCTCAACTGCCTCTGAGCCAAGATGGAGTCCTAAGTAGCTTAGCAGAGCAGTTAGTTTTAGTCTTAGGAAATTGTTACATAATTAGTTAATCAGTTAGATTGTGTTAGGTCTAGTTATATTTAAAGACATTTATTTAGAGACATTTATAATCTCTTAAAAAAACCCAAACCCACAATCTTTCTTCTGTTCTCTGCTTCTTGGCTGACAGTTGCCACAGTCTAGGCAGTTATGACAGCTGCCAGAGCCATAACTAGGCCTTCTGGTGCCTGGGGCAAGCAGACCCAAGGGCGCCCCCTCCCCACTGAGGCCCTGAACCATCCTGGTGGCAGAGTACTGGCATGGAGTGCTGCCTCTGCTGTCAGGGAGCGCAGCCAGGGACCCAGCACAGGGTGCCTCCCCACCGCCGAGACAGCATGGCCAGGGACCCAGCACAGGGTGCCTCCCCAGCCACCAGAAGAGCGCGGCCAGAGACCCAGCGTGGGCTGCCAGGAGAGTGCAGCCAGGGACCCCGTGCAGGGGGTGCCTCCCTCCCCCACTGACCAGGCAGCCTGGCCAGCCACTCAGCCAAGGTTTGGAGGGGGGTTCCTTCCCCCACCCCACCAAATAGTCAGCCTCGAGCCTTTCCTACCAACCAGCCAGCATGCAACCGAGGGTCAGGGGTGCCTCCCCGGCTCCTTCCCTTGCTGACCAGCCAGACACCCAGGGGCGGGAAGGTGCCTCTCCCACCAACCAGCCAGGCAGTGCCAGTGCACCACCATGCCCACACATTTGCTTACCTGGCTGTGGGTCTGGTGGAGGGTGGAGCAGCTGTGCTGGCCACGTGGCTGGTGGGTAGAGCTTTTTCTCCTCCCCCCCTCCCTCAGCATGCACCTGACCAGACTTTGCATGCTGGGGGCAGGGCAGAAGGTGACTTCCTCCAGCCACAGTCTGGTTCTGGGTGTAATGTGCCTTCCCCAAGTCACATTCGTCTCTGGGGCTAGGCAGGATTGTCTGGTGCCCTATGAAAATTGTCACTTGGGGCTTTGCCCCATTTTCCCTGCCATAGTCATGTCGGTGACTGGTGCAACAAGCTTTAAGCCAGGGGTCTCAAACACATGAGCTGCAGGCCACATGCACCCCTGAAGCTATATCCTGTGGCCTGCAATAACAACATCATTACCGATATTTGCAGTTTCGTTGTATGAAAAGGTTTCAGAGGTGCGGCCCTCAGGCCAACATACTAGTCCTCATGCAGCCCTCATGGTGATTTGAGTTTGACACCCCTGCTTTAAGCACTGTGTCAATCGCATGGAAGCAATGCCTGGCTCAGGCGGACACAATGAACGTATATGCTGCCTGAGAGAGGGACATGCCAGCATTGTAAAAGTCTGAAATTGCGTACCAGATGCAAAAGAGATCTAAAAATGAAAATACTTTTGATGTACAGCGTACTTAAACCTGCCTCCAACCCTGGGCAGTCCCTTCGGGAAGAAGAGAGATCTCGTCTTCCTCTTCTCCCTTGCTTGTCACACTGGAGAAGGGCATAAGCAGACCCATGAGACAATGGCACCGCCAACTACTGTAACGGTCATACCAGTGAAAGCTATGATGGCACCAGCCCTCCCAGCACTGACAAGTGGGGACAGAACAAATGGAACGTGCGACCCAAGCCCAGCTCCGGGATCATCACAAACAATGCTGGGGGAGATCACAGCACTGAAACCAACTAGGGGACGTGCAGTGCAAACCCTGCTGGGAAAGAACATGGCGCTGAAACATTCTCAGTCCTCGGTGCTGATGCACCAGCAGCCCACAGAAGGACAGTACTCTGAAACAGCAGGGCTGAATCAGCTTATGCCATCATCCTCACCACCTCCTACAAAGTGAAAGCAAAAAACACGACACTGGACAGGAGGAACAGGGACAGCTCTCCTCACCGGTATCTAGCACTGAGTATTGATGTCTCCCTAGCTTACTCAAACCATGGGAGTTGCTCTGACTTTTCCACTATGTCCTCAGATGAGGAGGTGATAGACAACTACCCTGTCAATTATTCATGCCAATACCCTGTAAGGAACCAGTTTGAATTGTTGGGATACCACTTTGATAGACCAGGTTATGGATAGCCCCCTCCTCCATAGTATGCAGTGCAGAGCTATAGCATGTCCTGGCAGGGCTGGGACACATGGTCTCAGAGTTCAACTGCCTTCTCTAGATCTTCAGAGTCTGGCACCACAGCCAACTATAAACGTTCAGGGTCCAGGACCCATCAAATGTGTCATCGGTTGCTCCACAGGCAGATCAGCTGCCTTGGACCTAAGCTCAAGATCAGCAGATGGATTAGGAGGAATCTGACTCCACTCAGAGCCCTCCAATCTACCCAGAGGTGGTCACATCCAAGACATTGTGTGCATTGGGGAATGATAAGAAGCAATTCCAGGACCTCTTTAGAAGGGTGGCAGAGGCAGTGGAAATCCCTTTACAGCAGGGGTCTCAAACTCAAATCACCATAAGGGCCACGTGAGGACTAGTACTTTAGCCAGAGGGCCGCACTACTGAAACCTTTTCATACAACAATATTGCAAATATCAATAATGATAGTGTCATTGTGGGCCACAGGAAATAGCTTTAGGGGCTGCATGTGGCCCACAGGCTGTGTGTTTGAGACCCCTGGCTTACAGGGAACTGACGTATATCAGCATAGATTATACCGCACGCTGCTGTCCCCAATTTCTATGAGGATTGCTTTACTGATGGACAAAGGAATCATGGATCCTGCTAACACTATATGGCAGATACCAGCCAGGATAGCACCGACATCAAAGAAAATGGAAAAGTAGTATTACATTGCCCAAAAGAGTAACGAGTTTCTCTTTACCCATCCTCAGCTTAGCTCTCCGGTGATAGCGGTGGCTAACCAGAGGACAAAACAAGAGTCAGTACAGAACTACTCCTCATGATAAGGAGAACAGAAAGCTAGAATCCCTGTGTAAGAAAGTGTACACTTCAGCCACATTGCAACTTTGAATTACAAACTACACCACAAGGCTACTGAATTAAGACCATGATAACTATACAAAGTTAGTGGACTTTACTGACGTTATACCTGAAGACATAAACCAACAGTTTTCAGCATTGATTAAGGAAGTCCACCTAGCAGCCAGAACAGTGCTACAGGGTGCATTAGATTTGTGCAGATACATGGCCACCGCAATAGTCATACAGTGGGCATCCTGGCTGCATTCGGCTAACCTTCCAAAACAACTCCAGGCCATGATAAAGGATCTGCTGTTCAACAGGGTGAAATTATTTGCAAAGAAGACAAGTGAGACGATGCACACGATGAAGGACTCTCATGCCACCCTGTGTATTCACAATGACAGAATAATAGAAAATATGACAGCTCTCGAAACAGGCCAAGCCAACACCAGAAACATCAGAGGCAGCCAAATCGGCAATCATCTAATTCACAGATGGCACCTCCAAAACAGCAGTTTTGAACTGTTGGTTGAGGGTTTGCAAGACTACCCTGGCACAATGCAGGAAGTTACACCATTGTTCAACAACAGGCTACGCCCATTTCTCTCTACATGGAGGAGCATCATATTGAACAGATGGGCATTAGAAATAATCAGTTGTGGATATACAACCCCTCTCACAATGAAACCCTTTTTCCAGCCTCCCTCCCCATCCTTCTTCAGGGACACATCTCATGAACAATTACTTCAGGGGAAAGTGGACAAGATCCTGTCAACTGGAACTATAGAGGAGGTCCTGGGAAAATTTCAGGGGAAAGGGGTTTTACTCTCATTATTTCCTTACCCAGAAAAAGACAGGAGGATGGAGACCAATACTCAGCCTGAGAAAGCTGAACAAGTACATCAGGGTCCAAAAATTCAGAATGGTGACCCTCTTCTTGATTCTTCTTGCACTTGACCAATAGGACTGCTTTGCCTCCCTTGACCTTCAAGATGCTTATTTTCACATCCTAATACATCCGTCACACCAAAAGTTCCTGTGATTTACAATAAACAACAAACATTGTCAATACACACTCCTACCCTTTTGGTTATGCACGGCACCCTGGGTTTTTCTGAAAGTACTAGCAACAGTAACGGCACATTTATGCAAATTGGGAGTGACAATTTCCCCCTACTTGGACGATTGCCTTATAAAGGCACATACTTTTCAATCCACACAGCAAGTGGTTGAGGTTACACAGAGAGTGTTCCACTCTCTTGGTCTGTTGATAAATTACAAAAAATCTACCATATGTCCAACACAACATCCATTTCATAGGGGCACACATAGATACGGTCACAGTCAAGGCATATTTACCAAAAGAGAGATACGCTAACATTCAAAACCTGATACTTGTCATCCAGGTCAGCCCAACATTTCCAGTGCATACATGTCTTCGGCTACTGGGGCACATGGCTATGACTACCAACGTAGTACAAAACACAAGGTTACGTGTGCGGCCTTTACAGATGTGGGTGGCAACAGTTTACAAACAAACATGCATATGATAAATCAAATCATATCAGTCCTGAGCGCTATAAAGAAATCCCTTATCTGGTGGACCCACCCAAACAAATCTACTTGCAGGAGTGCCTTTTGCTCCCCAGATCCCAACCGCTGTACTTATCATGGATGCCACACTGGTGGGATGGGATACTCATCTACATGGGTCCACAGCTCAAGGCAGATGGTCACTAGAAGAGAGAACACTGCACATCAACTTCTTAGAACTCTGAGCAGTTCACAGTGCATGCTGCTACTTCCTAACTCAAATATGGGAGAAGCACTAAAGATACAAATGTTCTCGATTCCTACGTGGGGAAGTGGTCAAGCTATGGAACTGGTGCATTTCCCACAGTGTTAAGTTGTCTGCTATTTACTTACCAGGGATCAAAGCATCACCGCTGACAACCTAAGGAGAAAGTTCACCAACAGCCATGAGTGGGAACTCCACAGTGGCATTCTTCATCAGATCTTCCAATGCTGGGGATTTCCCACAACAGACCTGTTTGCAGTGCCTGTGAGAAGGAAATGCCAGAGATTCTGCTCTAGAGCAGGAAGAGGCAGAGGATCTCTGGGGGACATGTTCCTTATCAGTTGGAACCAGTCGCTCCTCTGTGCTTTTCGTCTGATTCCAATGATTCAAAAAACCCTGCACAAGGTGAAACAAGACAAAGCCAAACCCATAATGATAGTGCCAGTATGGCTGAGACAAACCTGGTTTACTTACCTGATGAAGATGTCCATTGAACTCCCGATCACTCAAGACAATACCAGACCACCTGTCACAGAACGTGGGTCAAATATTGCAACCCCAGTTGGACAGACTGTACCTCATGGCGTGGCTCCTGAATGATTCAATGAAATAGAGAAAACATGTTCAGAGTCGGTTAAAACCGATCCTTTTAAACAATAGGAAACCTACAACTAGAAGGACTTACCTATGAGGTCCCTTCCAACCCTGTGATTCTATGAAAAATGGCACCTGTTTGCCACGTGGTGCAGTCAAATGGACCTGGACCCATGCATCACACCCATCCAACATATATTGGATTGTCTATTCTCATTAAAGCAATCAGGAGTGTCCATTAGTACCATTAAGGTAAATCTGGCTGCTATATCTACCTTCCATGAGCCTTTCCAGGATAAGATGTCCTTTATACATCCTGTGATAGAGGTTTATGACTGGGTTACAGAACCTCTATCACAGGAGTGTAGGTGGGTGCCTCAGCCTAGGGTAGAAACAGGGCCAGCTACACCCTCTGTGGTTTGCTAGGCATTCCTCCCTTCTGTTGACTTCAAGAAGCCTTTAGGAAGGGAGAACGGAAGGAGATGCAAGGGGCCTTGTCTTCTTTCTGGATCTCCTGAAGTCCACACCCTCTTGAAAGCCATGGGAGGCTCATGCAGGTTTGTCATCCCCTCCCATCCCTACAACCCTTCCACTGGTGGAAAAAAATCTTTTCTTATGAACAAGCCTTTCTGGCAGTTGTTTCCATTCTAATGTCTATGTCTGAAAGACAAAGGGCTTGGAGACTTTCTGTTTTGCTTGTCTTTAATGAACACATGGTTTCCAGCAGCTATTTTGTGCCTTGAACTAAGTTTGCTAAGCCCAATTATCCACAGTGACATTCTGATTTCAGAGGTTAACACCACTGGAAATTAAGCTTTTATTAGCTCATCTTTGGTCCTGGGCACCCCCCCTGAGATAGTGGAGTCCAGTCAACTGGATTTTCTCTTTCTTGTCTGTTTTTTACTTTCACCTCTCCTTAACCAGTGTCATAAATGAAAACATCTTGTCTGATTCTGGTAATTGTCTAATTTTTAGGGTGTCCTAATTCAGGAACCCCATATCTGATTCATTTCAAGTGAAATGAATTGCAGAAAAATTGAATCTCAGCCCAACCTTCTCGTTTTGATGCTGATCTGACACATGCATTTTTTAAGTGAGGGAATAACACTGGTCTTACAATAATCAGCTTTTATAGCATGTTGTCATCCAATCTCAAAGTGTTCTACAAAGGTGGGAAGCATCATTATACCCATAGTGCAAGTCCCACTGGCTCTTGGAACAAACCGGGGCATGAAATAACTACTGCCCCCCAGAAAGCTGCATTTAGTGTTCAGATAAGGTGGTTCAAAACAGTTTAAAAAGTGTTGTTTATAGTGTTTCCTTTCCCCTTCTGAATCAGTGTTCCCTCTAAGCTGATGATGCAGCTGAGCAACTTATGGATGCAGCTGAGCAAGTTCCCTACCCATTCCCTGTCCAGGGACCGGGCCCCTGAGCCGCTGCCCATCGGCTCCCCAACTGCATCCATAACTTGCTCAGTTGCATCACCAGCTTAGAGAAGGAACATTGTATAGATGTCTTTTAGTTCAAACTTTAGTAAATTAATAAAACCACAGTATTTCAGTTTAACATTTTTATTAAACAAATACGAAGCAATGATGCTGCCTATCAAGCCTCCTCTACACCTCAGTTTTTGACGTCTGTCTTTGTCACATTTCCAGAATGCATATACAGAGGCTAGGTCAGCCTTGAATCCAGCACTTAGATATGACTTGATGTGCATTAGCACGTCTAGATGAGAAACATCCAACCTGTTTGAGGCTCTGTCTTAATATTATTCATTAGACTGAAGCCTTGTTCAGCATCTGCACTAGATGCTTGAAACGTACCACATATATCAACCAACTGGGCCAGGAATGGGAACTTATCTTCTGTCAGTGTATAGGTGACAACGTCTAAGAATGTGTTCCGTGTACCAGCCATTACCTTTTCCAGAACAACAAACATTTTGGTTGTCAGTAATTTCAGCTCACCTTTAGAAGATGTGAAAATACATAAAGAAAATTTGTAAGAAATTACACTGATAAGAGCTGATGATCACAGATAGCCAATACAATTCTATTATTTTTTAGAGATTCCTAATGAATGTGCCAATCCTGACTAGATCTCACTCATTGAGCTAAAAGAAGTCACCCTGATTTAGGCTTATATATTACTTGAGCTAAGGTAAATTAAGGTCAATGACAGTTTTTCCACTTTACTGAAAAAGTTAGATCAGGCTGCCTTCTCTCTCTGCTACAATCCCCATCGACCGGTTTTATGTTGTTCTTGTCTGCAAGCTTTCAACTTTCCTTTACCAGCTTCCAACTGAAAACAGAGCTGTGCTAAAAATACATGAAGGGGACACCTCCTCCTAAAGCCATTGTTTATGGCACTTGGTAAAGATATCAAAATGGGAGGACATATGTAGTTTGCCTATAATGTATTGTCAGGGCCTTTCACTTAAATGTGAGCACAGGTGGGGTGTGCCTCTTGGATACCACAGAGCCAAGCATGTCTGAATGCCTATAATAGTGAGCTATTGAGAGATCCAGGGGTGGAAAGTGCTGTAGAAATGCTGGGTGTTAATAAAATAACGTAAGGTTCTATACAGTTTTCTGTGTTTATTCTGAATCTTGGGTGGAATTTGTGTGTTGTGTCTACCTATCTCACTGTTTCCCAACCAGTGTGTCACAGCACACAGGTGTGCCACAAAATTTTTTGAAAAACTACTCAAAGAGCTCTGGATTGGCTCATTGGCTCATGAAAATATATGGCTTCATTTGGAAACTATATGGCAGTGTGCCTCAAAAGAATTAAAGGTAGCAAGGAATGCCATGGCAGAGAAAACATTGGGAACCACTGACCTATGTGACAGCAATGACTTGAAAGGGAAACAAAACATTTCCTTACACATCAATCCCCCCCCCCACGTGGCATGAGCTTATCCCTGGCTTCTAATCTGCCCCCAGCCCAGGAGCCCCCAACCCAGCTCTGATCTCCAACTTCTGCTCCCCGTCATCCCCAACCCCAGCTCCTCTGATCCCCACTTCTGCTCCCCGGGAACCCCAACCCCAGCTCCTCCACTCCCCGTTGCTACTCCCCGCCAGCCCCAACCCCGGCTCCTCTGCTCCCCACCAGCCCCGACCCCCGCTCCTCCAATCCCAGCTGCTGCTCCCCGCCA
>ML682232.1:1778528-1939115 GCA_007922195.1 Podocnemis expansa
CCTACCCCAGCTCCTCCGCTCCCTGCCAGCCCTGACCCCAGCTCCTCTGCTCCCCACCGGCCCCTACCCTGGGTCCTCTGATCGGTGACCTGCGCTGGGGTCAGCGCTTGCTGTGCCAGTGAGCAGCGGCAGCTGCGCCACTGCTCACTGGTGCAGCTTACAGGGAATATTGCTTCTGACCATGATGAGCAAGGAGTCTTGTGGCACTTACAGACTTATTTATCACATGAGCTCTGGTGGGAGAAAATCCCACTTTGTCAGATGCTTTGAAGAGGGGGAAACTTACAAAATGGGATGAAAATAAATGCTGTTGCAGTATGACCTGATCCCATGTCTGACACTCCCCTGCATTTATTTTCATCCCATCTGTAAGTTCCCCCTCTTCAAAGCGTCTGACGAAGTGGGATTTTTTTCCCACCAAAGCTCATGCCATAAATAAATCGGTTAGGCCTTAAGTGCCACGAGGCTAGGGTGACCAGACACTAAAGCATGGAAAGGAAGACAGGGAAGTACAAAAAGGAGGACACATGGAGAAAATGTAGGATTAATGTAATATTCTTCTGTTTTTAAGGGGCCCTGGAACGCTGCGGCCTAAAACAGGGCGTTGCAGGGGGTTCCAGCACACTTTAACCCCGGTAAGCAAAAACCCAGACAAAAGCCTGTATTTTAAAAATGCCTGTGGGACAGAGGATGTGACTTTAAAACAGAGGACATGTCCTCCTTTTGCCTGACATCTGGTGAGCCCCCCAAGCTGCCTTGCTTTTTTTTTGGCTTAACTAGACTAACACGGCTGCCCCTTTGAATCTATCCATGCAAGTTACTCCCACTGGGAAAAATGACCAAGCTGTTCTGAGGTAAAAACGGCTTTATTTAGTCATTTCCCAACCAGCCCAGTCCACAGCTTGGGCCCACCTGGCCCCTCGCCCTGGGCAACCTGTCTCCACCCCAACACGTGGAGCCGCGCCCCTGTCACGTGCAGTGGAAGAGGGGTGTGTGTGTGTGTGTTTATTTTTTAGTCCTCTGCCAGGGTTTGGACACACGCCCAAGGCTCCAGCAGCAGCCAGCCCAGCGGCGCTGGAGGGGGCGATGCCCGACAACCGCCCCGGGGCCAGGGCCGGGCGGCGGTTGGGAGCCGCGCGCGCGGCAGGCGAGGAAAGGCGCGCGCGGGACCCCAGGGGCCCCGCCGGGCGCGCGCGGCACGTGCGCGCGCAGCCCGCCAGGGCCAGGGGCTGGTCCGGCGCCCCTCCCCCTTCGCCCTGCCCCGCGCCCCCGGCCGGCTCAGGCCAATGGAGGCGCGAGGCAGAAAGTAGAGCCGGGAGGGCAGCGGCGGGGCCACGCGAGGCTCCGTCCGGCCCCTGTCCCCTCCCCCCGGCCATTCGGCCGCCGCGCTCCGTCGGCGCCGTGTCCGTGCGCCGCTCGGCCACGGGGGAGGAAAGAGTCCGCGCGGCCGGGCTCGCGGCAGTCTGGGCGGCGGGAGCATGCCAGCCGGAGCCCGCTAAATGGCGCCTCGTCCCCCGCGCCTGTCGCTGCTGCTCTGGGCGCTCCTCCTGCCCGGCCCAGGTGAGCCTCGCAGCCCCCACGTGCTCGGACGTCTGGGGCCGCGGCCGGCGAGCTGCACCCCACGGGGGAGGCGGGAGGATGCGCCGCCCTCAGGAGCCGCCGCTGAGGGACCGTCCCGCATCCTCGGGCTTTTCCTCTCGCAGCCCCGCTTTGTGAGCGGAGGCAGGGTCAGAGCCGGTCTGGGGGTGGCGAGCAGGGATTTCCCA
Organism: Podocnemis expansa; assembly: GCA_007922195.1. Taxonomy (NCBI): domain Eukaryota; kingdom Metazoa; phylum Chordata; order Testudines; family Podocnemididae; genus Podocnemis; species Podocnemis expansa. Next base: position 1,780,295 of record ML682232.1, read on the forward strand.
ATTTCCCAGCCCCACGGTTGGCCGCTAGTAACGGTCATAGCGGCTGAGGGGCGCCCCAGCACCCCCCTAATTTCAAGTCGGGGCGAGGCTGCTGGTGCGGATCCGGGGCGAGCGGGATGAGTGGCGGCGTCCTGGACGCTTAACTGATGCCCACTCCGAAAAAGCAACTGCCCAGGAGTTTCTGCCCCCAGGGGGGTCCCCAAGGGGACCCGAGATTTATCAGCGGAGGAAGGGAAGCGGGATGGGTTTTAGGGTGATGGTGGGGTCTTTTCTCTCCTTAGCCAGGGCTTTCTCTCTATTCAGGCATGTGTCGGGAGGGTGGGAGGAAAACCTGGTTTCCTCTGTGCCGCGGCTCTTCTAAGGAAATGTGTATTGGTTAATTAACCGCACCCCCCACCCCATTAGACAGTAAGCGATCCATTAGTCACGCGTTTTTGGAACAGTTGGCCATAGGCAGAGGTTGAAATAAAGGTTTGCTAATTCCCCCCTTTCCTCCCCTGCTGCGTACCAGCGGCAAGTTACTAACTCTAGAAAGTTGCATTGTTTGTTTGTACTCTGAAGACCTCTGCTGAACGGCAGAAATAGAGCAAATTGGCGGGTCCCTTGGCAGCAGAGTGAAATTTTGCCGCCGCCGAAACACAAGTATGAAAAAACCACCGGCTTAATTTGTCACAAAAGATGATAAAACGTTTTTTTTCCCTCTGGGAAGGCGGTGCAGAGGATCCAGACACCTCTAGGGACACGGGAACAAGCCCACTGGCTCACAGAGGCAGGGTCTTGCTAATGCTTTCTTGTAAAATCAGACTTTTATGACTTACCCTGTTCAAGATCTTTTTGACAAGCTTGTAAAATTAACAAACAGCTTGTGCTCCCTGATCCCTCTGAAGATGATGCTAAAACTTTACTAAAAGCTCCACATCTATATCAGGGCTACTTTATTACTTTGTTTACCTCAGATGAGCTTTTGTGCCTGGATTGGTGGGAAGGAGGGAAAGGAGAGTTTGATGGGAAAGAGAGAATGTTTATTTGAAGATTCAAATTTCAGGTTTTTTATGTTTTTAATCTTGGTTATGATTTAAATATTTAAAACTCTGTTCCTGCTTTCCCATGAATATAATAGTATATATTTGAAAACTGCAAAGCAAATACTTGTGTAGTTATTTGGGCTTTGATCCTTTGCTTCCATTGAAATTAATGGCTTAACTTTCTCTGGGTTCTGTGAGAGTAGAATTTGGGACTGGCAGCTGCAGATGTAGTTATTTCATCTGTTTCTTTCTCTTAGGAGCATGGTGCTTTAGTGAGCTGTTTTTTGTAAAAGAGCCACAAGATGTAACTGTCACAAGGAAGGACCCAGTGGTTTTAGATTGCCAGGCACATGGTGAGGTTCCCATCACAATCACGTGGCTGAAGAATGGAGCAAAAGTTTCTGAAAATGAACGGCTCTACACATTATCCAATGGCTCTTTATACATCAGTGAGGTGGAAGGAAAGAGAGGAGAACCATCTGATGAAGGATTTTACCAGTGTCTAGCACTGAACAAACATGGGGCCATTCTGAGTCAAAAAGGTCATCTTACGCTAGCAAGTAAGTTCTAGCACTTGAATCTCTTGTTCATTACAGATACATATAGCTGCCACCTCATTTACTTGTTTTCACATTTGTGGCTATGCCAGGCCAGCACAAATCAATGTTTCTGGTCGCCATGGCAATCAGTTTTGGTAGTCTGTCATCTAGTTCCACTGCAGAAATGTAATGGAGGAGCACCCTCTAGTGACCAAAAGTAAAATTGCTGGCACCGAACTGTGAGCCACTTTTGTCTACCTCTGGGCTATACTACCCTTAAGACGATACACTACCGTGTTGTTCTATGTCTATGAGAGATTAAGCTGATGTTGCTAGAAATACAACAAACAAATGAACACACATTGCTTCTGTAAAAATCTTTGTTTTTTATAATGTGTGAGAGAATGTGGGCCAGATCATTCACTGTAACTCCATGGAAGCCTTTGGAATGATGACGAGTTAATCGGATCCCAGTTATTTGTGGCATTGCCTTTGGTACTCTGTTTTGGCTTGGCCTGTCTTGTGCATTGATATTCTATAAAATATATTGGTGGTATCAAGGTACCATGTTCCGTTTCAAACTGGTTTTAAGAGTCAATTTACCAACAGTACAACTGTAGTATTAAAAGTGTTGTCTACAAGTGAGTGATGTTTTAAAAAAACATGTAAGACAGCCTTTAAATTGTTGACCAGTTCTGAAGATGTCGCAGGTTGGTGCAGAATCATTATGCATATAGCTGGTTTTCTAGAGTCTGAGGAGCCCTGAGGGGTGATCTACTGAGATGAGGTCACACTCAGGCACACTCTTTTAGCCAAGGAGGAGTGGACTGTGTTCCTTCTGGAACTGGTTAATAATGCTCTTTAATTGAGATGGGGGTCACTGTTCAGTACCCCTTATCTTCCTCTTCAGATCCCTAAGTAGCCTTAAAAATCTGCCCTGAAATATGTTATCTTTGCAGTAGTCCTAGCCTCTGCAGGAGTGTGTATCAATCTATATCTGTATCTTGCAAACTGGTATTGTTCCCAATGGAACTGCACAGCAGAAAGTACCTATAACTTGTATGATTATGGTTAAGCCTCTGGTTTTCTCTGTTATAATGGTCTTTATTTCTTCAGAAAGGCCTTCCTCTTTTCATTTCCACCATGTCTTTCTGTGTTACTGAAACTGTGACTGCAGCTCTGAAATTTATGTGGCAGCCTCAAATAAATTCAGAACTGATACCATCTAATCTGTAACTGATGAATACAGCAAGTACAGTATTCTTGGAGCAATGTTGTAATTTTTTTTCATAATGTTAGGTATTCAGTTTATTTGTGTACCCAGAACTTCATTGTGATGTAGGTTTTGGTATAGTTAATTTCCAAAGGGATAGCTGTGTTAGTCCAGTCCAGCAAAAAAGAAACAAGGAGTCGTGTGGCACTTTAAGACTAACAGATTTATTTTTTGCATGAGCTTTCGTGGGAGAAAATCCCACTTCGTCAGAGGCTTTGAAGATGAAGCATCTGACGAAGTGGGATTTTCTCCCTCGAAAGCTCATGTGAAAAATAAATCTGTTTAGTCTTAAAGTACCACACTACTCCTTGTTTCTGTTTTGGTATAGTTGCTTTCTAGAAGATGTCAGGAGGAGATGGGAAGGTTTGAGTTAGCTGAACAAGGCCTTTAGGTATTGAAGGGATGACTTTTTTTTTTTTTTTTAATGGGTGGTGGGTATTTGACACTGGAGAAAGGGATACATCTTGACATTTTAGCGTAGGGCTGAACTTCTGGTTTCCTACTCTTGAAAGAAACTGGTAGTCTTTTGCTCTCCACTCGAATCTGCCATTTAAATTAATTGATTAGATATTAGCTGGATATTTCTGATAAATACTCAGAAATAAAATAGTATCATAGCTGAAACTTAAATTGGTTTTAGTATTTTTATGCATCATTGGAATGAACTGAGATCGTTTGCCTGTCTTAGTCATTGTTTCGCCCAGTATACTTGCAGAGTCAGGAAGACAGTGCTGAATTCTGTAGCCCATTCTGTAGGTTTCCCCCATTTCCAAAGCATCTGATGAAGTGGGATTTTCTCCCATGAAAGCTCATGCGATAAATAAATGTGTTAGTCTTTAAGTGCCTCGGGACCCCTGGCTTGTTTTGCTGAACTAGACTAACACGGCTACCCCTTTGGAACAGTGCTGAATTTGGTTCAGATCTGGAAGTTTGTTTTGGTGGGGTATTTTTGTGTTTTTTTTTTTCTTAACAGCCAGAGGGAGCAAAACTGAACTTTAAAAAAGCTTGGATTCATCAGCAGGTGGTGGATCCTGTTTCTTGAATTGTAGTCTCACAGAAAATATAGAGCATTGTTTAATATAGGGGTCTGCAGGAAGAGTGATGTGGCATCATGCATTCTGAAAGATAGGGTAAGACTCTTGGAATTTCTTGTTGAAGTCTTTGGGTGTGGGGTTTTATACTTATGTAACAAATAGCAATATTAAACCCACATGAAGTATTCTTTCTTCAAAAAGGTATTTTTGTCTTTGATATATCCTTTATTCAAGAATTTAACAAGGGAAAAGTTGTGACTAACTGATTGGATTTGAAAAAAGGCATTCTTGTTTTACTAGGAGTGCTTTCTTCTTTTTCTGTTAATTAAAATTAACTTTTTCCTTGGAAAAAGCATTGTCCAGTTTATGTTTAAAGCTTTTTCATATTCTTATTGAAAAAACTTTGAGATACCAGATTTTTTGATAAATGCTTTTTAAAAAGGCAAGTAGGTACAGTGGTTGTAATAGGTTTTAATTACATATAGATGAGTAGTTTAAATAATAGCTAAACAGCACGTAATCTTGTGTCAAAACGTGTTCCTTATAGTCATACTCCAGTCCTAACACTGGAAATGTCAGTCTGTCATTGGCACATGAAGTAAGGTGATAACTTGTATAGTTATAATACAGATGGAAAACTGGTGTTAAAGCCCCCTTTTCACGGGAGTTCTGTTTACTAACATGATCTGAATGAACTGACAGCATTTTGAATTTAGGAAAATAAAGGAGTTTTTTGAGATGCATGTGTCTCAAAATCATTGTATTTCAGAGTATTTGTCAATTGCTGTAAAAGCAAATGACTTTATCTTGTGGTGAGAGCAGAGAGGGATCTATACACATTAAACAGGTGGAGAACAGGCATTAAATGGGCATTCTTTCTTGTGGGGGGGGGGAGAAAAAAGAAAATGCTGTCTTAGTCACTGGTAGCAAGCAGCAGGGTGCAAGGATGTTCTTTTACTTTGTCTGGTCAGAGCTTTCATCAGCAAGCTTATCTTTTACTTCAGAAGTGTAATGCTTCATGTTGCATTTGGAAACCTAAAACTTTAATCTGTCCAAGAGTTTAAGATCTGAACACACAAGGAGAACTGGTCTTGGTTTCTAAAGTTAGGAACTGGAAGCTGAAGGTTGCACTCTAGGCAAGAATTCCATTATTCATGTGCAAATTAAGAATTCACAGGGTTAAAAGGTTAGAAACTGGCCAGGATGAGGTTTACCCTTGTGATAAAGAGCAGATGACCCTCATTCATTGGCCAAAGCTTTCATGTAGCTCCTCTGCAAAGTTAGTGATTGCCATGAATTGTTCTTGAGGAATGCAGAAATTCAAATGTGAGCAGGCCTTTCCTTAAGTGTCACTATGGAGCCTTATCTCATGAGCACATCAGAGCAGGTCTGTAGGGACAAGGTTCCTCCCCAGAGGCCCCAAGGCTTTGCTTTCCTGTTGTTCATCCATGCACAAAAGAATTTGACTAATTTAGTTTTTTCTGGAAGATACCCCTACTCCTTTTCTTTGTAACGATACTCGTGAGTGAAGGTATCAGTTAGGCAAAAGTAAAAACTACTTTTGGTAGATGTTTGTAGTTACTTCCAGTTTAGGGTAATTGAAGTGTGGGGGAAGGGAAGGAGGAGGTTCCTTACCCAGCACAGCTCTTTGTGAGGCACCATGTGTGGGTAAAATGCTAAATACCTGAAGATTAAATGGTTTAGTCAAAGTTCAGCCCATCCCCGCTACTTCTAGAAGGATTCCTACTTGCGAAAATACTAAAACAATATTAAACAGAGAACTTCTCAAAGCTTTATTGGTACAGCAAGAATCAGTTAAGACAAACCTTGACTTCGTATGCTTGCAATGTTAAAAGGGCAATAAAATTTCCCAGTACAGAGTTTTCTGATCTGTCTGAAAATACTTCTGTTCAGCAAAGTTAGGCGAGTGATAGCATGGCTTTAGGAAAAGTGGAGGAGGACGATTGTGCTCTGAGGTCAGTAAAGCTGGCTGTTAGGTAGTGATTGGATAGGATGCTAATTGTTTGTTTCCTTTCCACAAAAGGTGGAAATTGAAGTCTTAGGATGGATGGATGGATGGGTGGATGGGGCACATACAGCTGCCTGGAACATTCCTAGATAACCCTTTTTCCCAGCTGGTAGTCTTCAGATTAATTGATCTTAAAGCCCAATTTTAAATCAAAGGGAAACAACACCCCCCCCCACAGTTAATGTAAGGTGTTTATTCTACAGTAAAAGGGAGTGAAAGGTTATGCAATCAGTAGGTTGACTGAATATTAAACACATCTTAAGATTCTGATTTTATTACAGTAAGCTCAAAAGTGATCCCATGTTGATTTGCAGCTCCTTGAGGTGCAGATCCTTTTGAACTTATCAGGCTAAAGTTTGTGGGGGTGACATAAGTTTAAAATTTTGATTGCCAGCTACAAAAACTGAGATGGCTGCAGTTCTGGTCACCTTACCACAGGATTGGGTAATGTGGTTTTCCAGTGTTTTTGCTTTGAGTTTTTAAATATTTTGACTCCTTAAAAGTGCAGTGAGCTCAATCTTGGTGAATGGGTATCCACACTGAAAACATTTCTCTTGTTATATAAATTTTATTTGTATGTGGAGTCAGAAAATATTTTATAAAGGCATTAAAAGCAATCTAATCCAATGTAATTTAATTTATCACTTTACATTCAAGCTATTTTCAATACATTTTTCAGAGTTTATTGGTATCATACATACATTAGTAATACGTCACAAGGAAAAACAAATTATGAGGTGAAAACAAGGGAGAAAGAGTTTTCAGTAGAAGTTGCTATAATTGAGGTTGCAGATGGCACGATCTGTAGAAAAGAAGGTTCCTGTCTTAAAAGTGGTATGAAGTTACTAATCCTGAAACATATTTAGGGTTACAGACTGTTTAGCTAAATGCGATTTTCTTTTTAGCTCTAGTGTTGCAAATGTATTGGTTAATAGGTATTTTCAGTGCATGTGGTAAGTGAACAGACCTCAGTAGGGACATAGGTGGGTAAGCTAGTCTCGAGGTGGTCTAATTTTTGCTAATTATAGAGGGAGGAGGAAATATAAATTTTCCCGGTGTTTTGCTTCCTGCTAGTGAATTTGGTCACATGATGGTGGGAAAAAATTACTGAGGCATTTATTCCTAATAAAAGTTCCTTGTTCAGTATTAAGGGTAGGATGGTGCTGCTGCAACACAGCTGTACTGGTACAGTGAGTGGAGCTCAAACTGATGAAGATGGGCTGCGTTGATGGGAGAGAGAGCTCTCCAGTTAACATAAAATAATTACCTCTGTGAGCAGTAGTAGTTGCCTCAGCAGAAGAAGCTGAGCACATGAGTGGTTATATTGGTGAAATTTGTTACTCGGGGAGGTGGAAAGAATGTTTCCCTGAGCAACATAAATTTTGCTGGCATAGGCTATAATGTAGACATAGTAAGAACAGCATTAATCCTAAATCTTTATTTTCGGGGTGTCGACATTTGGCCGGCAAGCAGAATGTGGCTTGCAAACCTCTTCCTTCTGGCCCTTGACTGCACTCTGTGGAACCAAACTCTTCCCCTAACTGGGGGGGGGGGTGTCTTGCATACCCAGCGGTCTGCAATGACACTAGTGTCAGGTCTCTCACCATCATGGAGTGCTGGGTATGCAAGACTGTGCTCTATGATACCACACTCACTCTCTAATATTTGGGAGGAGGGGTATCTCAGAGTGTACACAGCACTCCATGATGCTGAGGAGTGCCATAGTATTTTGATTTATGGTTACGTATGACCCACTTGAGGTACATCTATGTCAACTTTGGTCTGCCTTAGCAAATGAGTGTGACACCCCTGCTTTATTCTCTCTCACTCTTCCTGCTGGATTCGCTATGGTATAGAGCTTCATTCTGGAACTTTCTCCACCTGCCTTTTTGAAGCTGCTTTTTTTTTAAACCTACAACAGTTTTAAAGAAATGGTACATCCATCCTTTCAAATGGAGACTTCAGATCTGCACAAATTAGTTTTATGCACTAGGATACTTCTTACCCTTTTTCCGGCAATGATTTAGCTATACTGATCTTACCAACCACCTAGGCTGTAGGATGGACTAACTACTGGTGCTTTTTTGAGTGTCCTTGCCAAGAACAACTATGGCAATGCCTATTGTGGATGCACTTTTATAACATCATCTTTTGCATCTCCACTGGGGGAACATTAGTGGTATACTGGTGTGCATAGCTAGCTACCTTCCAAGCAGTTGAACTAGTACTTCCCAGCCAATGCAATGGTATGTTACTGTTGGAGAAGTGTGGTTTAGTGGGTTTTCAGAGGACTTGAATTTTAGTTTTATGTTAAAATGCCTCATTTTGGCATTTCTGGCTGTTCTTGCTATCCTTTCCAGCTAATAAATTCAGGGCTGTGTTGTTATGTATTATAAATTTAGGGTGATAGAAGTAGTAAATAGTTTTAGAGGATCCTTTTTAAAGGAGCGTTCACTTTTATTGGCAGGTTGCCTAGAAGCTAATAAAATCTTCATGTACCTGAGAAATGTAGCCCAGTACCACTGTTCCCTTCGGCAGTTGCTCAGGGCTGTGACTAGAGGGACTATGTCACCTGCATAAGTTCCAGTTGCTCTAACCTGCAAGAGTCTTTATTGCAAAGTGGTGCTTTTAACTTAGGCAAAGGATGGTGCTTGCCTTACAATCCCTCTCTTCCCTATGTTGCTTCTTGCAGACGTTGTTGAAAGGGCATTCAGCATGGCTCCCTTTTGTCAGCCAGCTCTGATTATTCTAAAGAAAAGGATCACTGAACAGTTGTTTGCCTAGATACTTGTTGTCACGTCTTCACAGTTTAACAGCTGGGCCTATTGATGGAGCTCAGAACAATTTAAAACAAGGACAAAAGAGAATCTTCAGGGGAAGATCTTAAAATTATTAGGCATTAGTATAGAAACTTGGTGATGTTTCCTGTTGGAAATTTCCTTTCTAAAAGTATATGTAGGATGCCTTCATACACTACATCTTTCTCCAAAATTCTGGAGATTAGTCTTTTGCTTCAGTTTGTATTGTGGGGTTTTTTTTCTGTTCCATCAATAGGCCCAGCTGTTAAATTGGGATTGATTACTTCCAGTCTTTATAACTGGTAATCACCACCTAAGTGAAAAAGTAATCAACAATGTCAACCCTTAGCATTTTGTTGAGCAAGTGTGGATTGTATGGTCAACATTAGTTACCAGGGTCAACCTTTAGGAAGCTCTTAAGGAGCAGCATGGTCCAGTTTTAAATCTGATTGTCTCTACAATGGAGTTAGAAATACCCCCATATTATGACAGCCCACTTAAAAAACAACTGATATTGAAGTCTCTGGATAGACCTAATAACCTGAACCCAACCTGGAACAACTTCTTGTTTTTCATTACTCGTTGCATCCATAATAACCTCATATAACACATGGGGGTTTTTGGGTTTTTGTTTTTGTTTTGTTTTTTTTTTTTTTTTTATAAAAGATAAACATCTGAGACATGAAGGAGATGGAGTTGAAACTGCAGCACAATATAGGGAGAGACAACTTGATTAAAATGATCAACTTTATCCTTCCAGTCTTCTCTAATTTATTGTAATTCTTAAGTCTAGTCAGAGGATCAAGGGATGGGGAGGAGGTGTTTTGTATTAAGAGAGGGGAAAGCAAACATTGCTAATAAAGTTCCAGCACTTATGTGAAGTATTCCCTTTACTTCTTAAATTGCTTTTATTGTGTTGTGTCTTAGCTCTCAACAGCTAATTCTGCTTAGTCTCTGAAGACCAGATTCTTAGCATCTTATCAAGTGGAGACAAATTCAAAATAAAAAGTTTTTTTTTTTTCCTTTTTACTGGAAGGTTTATGCATTGCTCTTTGTGGTCTTTTACAACATGAACATTTGCAAGGGGAAGATAAATGAAGTGACATCTGGATAATGCAATCATTGTGCAGAGTCCTATTTTAAAATGCCACTGCCTGACTTTGCTGGACCTGCTGGGAAGGTATTTTTGACACATTGGTGCGATTTTAACATGGAAGAATCAGATGTGGAATATTTGTTAATGCACATAAGGTCTGCCTCATGTTTATGGAAATTATTTAGACTTTTCTCACTGAAGCAGCCTAAAAAATGTTAGAATCTGAAGTCTTTTTGTGATAATGTGAAATGATTCCAAGATGACCTTTAGCCTTTTTAGGTCAACAGTGAAAAACATTCTTGCCCTGAAACATTAAAAACTACTGCCCTGTAGTCTTTCTTCTAACTCTAGTACCTTTCTAATCTAATTATTCACTCCAATATGTATTTTTGTGTGTTGAATTTTCAAATATGCATTTATATCCCTGTTGAATCTTTCAAACTGGGATGCTTTGGGATGCCACAGATTCTTTATGGATTGTCTATATTCTAGTTATGTAGTAAAGGGGAAGTTCCCAGTATTAAAAGTGTGTTTTTCTTCCAGCACACATACAAATAGCAGTGCACTTGCAACTTTGTCAGGTGAGTGGCAGCTGATATGGCAATACAGATCTGAGCATGTTAAGATGGAGAATGCCTTTTCTGTAATTAATGAAATCCACCAGGGAAGTAGCATGTTAGCAGTTACATGCACCCTTTACATCTCATGCGAACATGAGGAGTGACATGTGATATAGGCTGTCTTGGCTAGTAGATGTCAAGATGGTCGAAGGGTTTGTGGAGGGTGGAGAGAAGAGGCATCCTAAGTTTCCATGTTCTATAACGGGTGGCCAAATGTTTGGAACTCAAGAGCCACACAAGTTGATTAATTTTATTGTAAAAAGAGGGCAAATGTTGGCCCTATTAATGTCAGATTCTAATAATTCCTTAAGGTTACCATGAAAATTAGGCCTATACAGTAAAAACTTAGCTGTTGCTTGCTGTAGAAGACTGTAGGCTAGTGGCGAGTTTTTCAAATTTCCAACCACGCCATCCTTCTCCCCACCATCCCTGACCATGCCACCGCTTCTCCCCACCGTCCTGACCCCCTCCTGAATTTCTAAACTTGGTCTGCTTTCCTAAATTGATTTGCTGATGTTCTTGCGGGAGCCACACTTTTTCATTCAAGAGCTACATGTGGCTCCCGAGTCACAGTTCTACCATGCCTGTTCTATTATGAGTGCAAAAGGAGAAATTGGGTCTTGTAGTGCATGCTAAGTATTCCATTAAACCTATTCTTAATGTTATCTTCAAAATATTGATAGTAATAATCTGTAAACTACAAATCATCTAAAGGCTTGCTACATGAGTAACTTTCTTTGACAAATTTCAGTGAGAAATTATAGCATTTTCTTATGCAGCTTTCCCTGCTGCTAACTTCAGCCAATAGAGTTAGGCACCTTTTAAAAGATACACTGAGCAAACCTGTTCCCTAGAAAGAAAGACCTTGCCTTAACAAAAGTTGTAGTATTTTGCAATTAGGCTTTAATTTGTTATGGGTAGTAGAACACTCAGCTCATTCCTTGTTCACACAGCTATGCTTAAATATGGTGGTCCCTAGAAGAGTTCTGATGTAATTTGGAGCAGGATTTTGTTCCTGCTGAAGTCTGTTCGAAAACTTGCGTTATGTTGTTAGGGAAGGTGTCTTTGGTGTGACTTGACTGCTTATTGCAGTTTTTGCAAGGGGGGCGGGGATCTCTGTCCATTCTAGGCACTAAAACCAGGCTAGAACGCTGAATTGAAGTCGCGTTGTGGCATGAGTCTGCTCTCAATATGGCTATGACCATAGAAAAATAATTATCATTATCATTTCCCTGACTCCTGTTAAGATGAAGAGTACATCTACACCAAGAGTCTGATTCTGGAAAGCTCTTAAGTCTGTTCCTGTTGAAGACATCTCTTAAAAATAATTAAACAAATAAACTTCTAATGCCTGTGCTTTACTGTTGTCCCAAATACATACATTTTTCTGACTCTCAACTTAAATCTGATGTTAATGTTCAGTTATAATATCTAGATTAAAAATACTGAACAAAGTGAGTTCAGAATGGATAAAGGTGGTTAATTATAATCATAATTGGTTTTAATTGGCATAATACTGCAAAAGCTGAGAATGTTAACCAGTCTGATATGGTTTAAACTAATTTTCTGAGTCCAGTGTACTCACTTAATCATGTGCTCTGTGCTAGATATTAATGACATTAAGACTTTGTGTTGAGAAGAAGCGTGTTATTCTGAGGAACTGTCGCGTCATTTTCAGAGTGCGTATGTTTTTTCTTCCTGTGAAAGACAGTTTCGAAAGAAATAATCAGTCTGATTGGCCAGAGGGAAGGCATACACCAAAGTTATTACAAGCATTGAACATGTCATCTGGCATCCTTTTAATATATAGCTAGAGGGCAGTTAAACTAATTCATAGTAGACTGTGATGTGTATCTCTATACACTCTGATGCATGAATGTGAGAGCTAAAAGGGATTACATTACATTGACAGAAGCAGCTCTTATAACTCCAGATTGATTTTCAGTGTCTTCAGATGCCTTTGCACATTGATTACATTTGTTTTCATTTCAGGAAAAGTAACTCTGTATGTCAGATCTTTTCTTATGCAAAAATAACATGTTGTTAATTCTATTAATTTGCCATAATGCAATTATCAGAGGAGAGAAATGTTTTATTAGTTAACATAATTTTATTAAGAACTTGGCAGATAGCCTTTTCAATTCAATAAACAGGAGGTTTCTGAGGCTATGTCTACTACACTACAGCTTTGGCTGGCGTAATCTACATATATTGCTTGGGTGGTTGATGAATAAACAACCTCTGTGTGCAAAATAAGTTACACCAACATAAAAGCTTTCATGCGCAATGCTATGTTGACTCCTGCCATGTGGCTTCTGCAGCTTGCAGAGATGTTTTTAATTTTTTTTAAGTTGATGGGAGTAAGTTCCTCATCCTCAGGTGTCTGACAAAATGGGATTCTTTCCCACGAAAGTTCATGCGATAAATAAATAAATGTTAGTCTTTAAAAGTGCCACCAGACGCCTTAGTTTAGTCCAGCAAAACAAACAACATGGCTACCCCTCTGGAACTGCAGCATGACTTCACTATTCAGATCTGCCAAAGATCTTGTTCTTCCAGCAAAGGGTTTAGGTTTTGATTCCAATTCACCTTTGACCATGTGGGGCTATATGCTACTTAAGTCTTAAAGCTTTGGGAAGAGAAAAACAGCTTGCTTTTATTTTTTATATCGCCTCAAAGACTTGAGGCACTGTTGTGCGGGTATGAGGTGACGATGGTCAGCTCATCATTGTTTATACCAGGGGTGGCCAAACTTGTGGAACTCAAGAGCCACACAAGTTGATTATTAAACCTTCAAGAGCCACATTGAGACATATAGCCATATACTTTTACCAACTAAATTGATTTTCTGAGAGCCACACTTTTTCATTCAAGAGCCACATGTGGCTCCTGAGCCACAGTTTGGCCACATCTGGTTTATACCCTATAGGGACCTTCCATCAGCATGCCAGAGAAGGGGTATTATCTGCTTTTCTTTAAAATTGTGGCCTGTGCCTCTAATTTCCTGTGTGCATTAAAATAACTAAAAGAAGGCAGTTCAGTGGAAAAGAGATCAACAAATGGAGGGAGATGGTCACTCTTCTTTTTCCGCTTCCCTTTTTTCTCCACCTTTGCTCTCATCTCTCCTTTTCTTCCCCTTTTATAGTCCATATTTGCTTCTTATCTTTCTTCCCATCCTACTTGTTTAACCTATTTCCATCTCTGTTCATGGGTAATTTTTCACCATCAATTTTGTTTTTTAAAGTCCTCTCCCTCTTCTTTTTGTTCTGCTTCTTCATTTTCCTGCTGCTCCCTAATTTTAACATCTGATACACATTAATCTTGCTACATGCAATTAGGTTTTTTAAAATATTCTACATAGTCAGTACTTTGTTTTTGATGTTTTTCAAAACTGCTTGTATTTTGTGCCCCCCCCCCCCCGGTGCATGCTTCAGCACTTCAAGAAACAGCATTTTCTAGTGACTGGAAGGAGGTGCTCTTTTTATACAGCCTTATTTGCACAGCTGTGGTAGAGGGGAGGGTCAGGAGACACTTTGAGGTCAGATTTGCCCCCAAATTTAGATTTAGCAAAACAAAGCATTTGTAAAACTTATACTTAATAGAAATGTTTCAGTTTTTAAACTAATGGATACATTTTATTTAATAGTCTCTTGCTTAGTATTAGTGTAAGAATCTTGCAGTGAAATTAAGTAGTAAGTAATTATAAACTAAAATGGGTTGTTTGCCTTTTCCGAACTGAGAGATGTGCATAAAGTAAAAATTTACTTAAATTTTGTAAAAGCTACTTTTCATCTTTAATAATCTTCAGTAGGGTGACAACATAGGAAAAGAGGCTTTTATTTTTAATTCATATGGGGTTTTCTCGTGGTGGTGCTGCAAGACTGATGAACTAACAGTTGGAAACTCTTTTAGCCCTTCAATCTTTACCACCATTGCTCCCTAGCTTAAGCCCCAATTCAAGGAAACACTCGCACATACACTTAAATCCGTTCCTGTTCTGGGAAGCATGTTTTAAAGTTCCATCAAATGCTGTGACATTTAAGCGCAAGCTTAAAGTTAAGTCTGTGCTTGTGTTTCTCTGGATAGGATTACTTTTCTGAATTGGGTTCTTAAACTTGGTCCTAATGTTGGAACTTAGCAGGTTTCTGAAAGGGTTGGATCACATGTCTGTTAAAGTCAATGGAAGTGTTAGAGAAAACTGAAAATAGTTTTTAGATACTATTTCACAGCTTTTGCTGAACGGTTTGCCCTTACTAGGAAGTGTCAGTAGAACCCGGGGTCATTTGCTTGCTGTTAGATCCATTTTAAGGCAGAGATTCTGTTATTCTGATGAGATTTCTTAAAGACGGACCAGAGCCCCACATTTTTGTTTGCAGTGCTATAACAAGCATTTAGAAATAAAATATTGACTATAATTAAAAGAGGCCATATTTTTATGTACATTACATATTGTGTACATTTACAGCTTACCGAGTGTTTGTGGAATTTCTTGCTTTTTGCTTCTTTATGTATTTTGATGTATTTATCACATTGTTTCAAAAGCGACTAGTTTACACTTTTGTCAAGTGTGAAGCTACTTATTAAAAATGGAAAAGAGTTTTAAAGAACTGTTTGGTTTAGTTCTTTTGTAGACTTTGAGGTATTGATAAGTGTTTAGGTGATTTATCAGCATTTAGTTACTTAACTAGTGTAAATGTTAAATTACCATTTTACTGTCTGCATTGTGGCTTCTGGTAAATTCTTAATAACTGTAACATGTGCCTCAGGCAGAGCTGTGTATTATGTATGCTCTTTTAAATAGAATTCATTGAGTTTATGAAGCCGTTGACAGACATTCATCATTTTGTTCATTAAACTTGTTTGTGACATCCAGCAAATTGATGTTAACTGGAAATATTCTTTGAAAGTTCTGGGACAACTCAGTCATTTTGCCTCAGGAGAGAGAAACTTTGTACAAAGCACGTCCAAAATTAAAAGGATGTGTTTTTTTTTTAAATTGGAAAAAAAAATAAGTATGTGACTTCGTCATTTGTTTTTGTTTTTTAAATCATTTACGTGAGCAACTGAGTGGTTCACAGCTGGTAGACAGATTTATCATTGATCTCCAATAGAGGCTGAAAATGGACGCTCTTCATAAATGGACACTCCTGTCCGTGCCAGGAGAGCAACTCATCTGTTTCACTTTACTGCACTGTTGTAAAGACTGGCGTATCCCAGCTACACAGCTCTACATGTATAATGGGCAACCCAACTGGGAAGTAGGCATCTTTATCATGAAGAATTAATATTAAATTGTCTAGTATCCTTGAAGGAAAGCTTAACTTCTTTCTCTCTCTTTTTTTTTAAGAGTTAATGTATATCCAGGCTTTTTTATTGGTGAGGAGCTTTATTTTTTATTTTTTTTAAATAGATCCAGTCAGTAAACTGAATCTTATTTTGTTTGCAGTTGATTTTAGATGTTGCTTTTATATAACTAAATGTCTGGAGTTATTGGGGTGTACTAAATGCTGGAAGGAGAAAACCTCAGTACAAGTCTCAGCAGTGACATTCCTTTTAATGTTAGTGGGAGTTCCATGGCTAATTCACAGCACATGGCAGTGAATATTTACCTTAAACTGTCTGTAATCTCCTTTATGCTACCTGACGTTGCTTATTGCTGACTGACATAAAAACGATACTGTGCATGACTGAGTGATTTGCTGACAGCCTTCATGATGGTTGTTGTAGTTGGCTATGCAAATTGCCTTTTAAAATTAGTCTGAGTTTGGGATGATAGACTATATCTCATTCATTTTGGTCCTGGGCTCGTACCATGACAAGACCTTGCTTAAAATAGTGGTTTTACTGTTTGATTCTTGTGGGTCACCATCTCTAATTATGATGTAGGGTGGTAACAGGATATAAGCCTACCAGCTAGTTGGTGTATTATCTTACCTGAGTCAAATTGTGTCTGGGACTCTTTCAGGTCAGAACTAAAATTATTAATAATTTAAGAATATCACTGAGTAAATACTAATTGGTTGGAGTTAACGTTCTGATAAAATATATAATAAAGAAAAGTGACTATCCAAAAAATCCATAGAAGCAATATCCTTTTTTTAAGTCATAGTAGAGCAGTTGTCCTTTTAAAATATATTGTTTCCCTCTGCATAATAGTTCACTGGATTAAATGAATTTATTGATTTTTTTGCTGCTTTAGTGACACACATTTATGAGCAGTTTCTCTGGTACCATCGCCACATGTCAAAGGTCATAACTTTCCTTTACTCTGGAAGAATAAGAGCTTTCAGATGGTGAATCCCTGAAATCCACATGGTAGCCTTTTGCTTTTTTGTTTTTGTGCACAGAATTAATAGGACAGCCCTATTTAAACAAAAGAACAAAACTATTGAGCAGTCATAAATTAATAGTGCAGAACTTTTTTCCTCTGTATATTTGAAGTGAATCTAATAATAGGTTCCATTATAAGATGTATTGTTGTGTACTAAATATTAATTTTTATGCAGAAACCAATCCATTTAAGAATAATACACCATATTTTCCATGATTTCATGAGAATTTTCACTACTAATCTTAGTCACAAACATCTTTTTCAAACACAAGATGGAAAAAGTCTTTTAGTGGCTTATCAAAGATAAGATATTGTGTTTTGTGCACTAGAATTGATATTGAAGGTAGAAAGTACAGAAAATGAATTCTTCAGATTTAGAAATCTCCTGTGTTCCCCTCTGGATCCTGTGTTCCTATATTCCAAGGCTGTGCCTTGAGTTTAGCTTAATTTATAGAATACTGAACGCTGCTTATTGTCATCCTTTATCCCTTAGTGAATGGCTTTTGGTATCTGGATCCAGACAAGACATGAAGCTCTTCTGAAGGGATCACAATGAAGTTACTTAATAAGAAACTGCAGTGTAATATAAAGAATTCTAATCACCACAACTGTTTACAAAGAAGAAAAAAAATCGTAAACTCTCTCTAAAAGTATGCCTTGAATATGAACACTCCCCATCTTGAATTTTAAAATGTAGAATATGAAGCAGGATATTCTTAATCTTCATTTGAATACATGTGAAGTCTGAGATGTTCAAAATTATTGTAATGTAAATTCCATCACTTTTCAATTTAGTAATAGTTTATGGTTTATTTTTCCCCCTAAATTTTAAAATACAATATAACTTGCTCCACAATTATTCTGAGAATCTCTGATGCTCCAGAAACTTCCTATGTCTCAGCCTACATGCAGCCATCATCAAGATTCATCAAAATATCAGCTCCCACTGCAGTAGAAAAATTGGCACCATTATCAGGGCCATAATTGGCATCAGATTTTTATGCTAAACTTCTATTCAGTGCATTGAGGGTTGCACATGTTTGCTGCTGCCCAGAATTACAAAGATTCTGAAACAAACTACAGATTTTTCTCAAAAAGGATTGAATGTCAGCATTTAGCTTGCTTAAAACAATTTTGATGGCTGCCTTCATTTGTTTCTTTTTTGCTTTATGATTTATTATTTTAAGGTGCAAGTAATTACTGTTATCATCAGAGGGACTGTTATTCAGGTTGCCCATTTATAAGCCCCTGTTCTCAGTTGCCTATAAGTTTACCAAACTATAATAATTTGAGCTGAAATTTTTCATGTCAGGTGTCAACCTCAGGCTGATTTCCTCCCTGCCCTCACATCAGTGCCTAATTTGTGCCATAGTTTACAGGGGGTGAGCCTAGGCACCTTTTGGCTTGGAAGTTCGTAGCTCCAACACCTACTGACTTTCTGTATCAGTTAGGAAAGTTTAAAAAAAAATTGCTTGAGCCTGGGTACCTCTTTTATTACAAATCAAGCATTGTGTTCCATCTATGTAGTTTACCAAAGGGACAATTATGGGGTAACTTGATTATAGTCTATAAATATCTGTCGGAGGAGAAATATTTAGTAATGGGCTCTTCTGTCTAGCAGAGAAAGGTATAACATGATCCAATGGCTGGAAGATGAAAGTAGACAAATTCAGATTGGATATAAGGTGTCAGTTTTTAACAGTGAAGGTAACTAGCCACTGGAAGAAGTCACCAAGGGTTGTGGTAGATTCTCTGTCATTGAACATTTTTAGCTTAAGATTGGGTGTTTTTCTAAAGGAATTGTTTTGGGGGGGAATATTGATAGCCTGTGTCACGCAGAAGGCCAGACTGGATGATCGCAATGCATCCTTCTGGAAGCCTTGGAATCTAGATGTCTTGAAATCTTCAGCCACAACCTAGTTTGTCCAAACTGTGGCCCTCAGGCTGGACTCTGGCCCATTCAGGGCTCTCATCCGGTCTGTGGAGTGCCCTGGGCCACTGCAGGAGCCTGAGAGCTGTGGCTGGCCAGAGCCCTTTTAAATCTCTGGGAATCCTGGGCTCAAAGCTGGAGCTGAGAGGCTACAGCCCCACTGCAAACCCCAGTTCCCTCACAAACTGCATGGGGCTGCTTGCTGGCATCTCCCAGGCCCACTGGAAAGCCACAAATTGATCTGGGCTATGAGCTGGGGAGCAGGTGGCTTTGCACCTAGGCACACCAGCGAGCTGCAGGTGGCTGCCACAGGGCTGTGCTGGGGGAACAAGGCCAGAGCCTGGCCGCAGTCTGCTAATTGTGGCTGTTGGGGGTGAGGCCAGGCTTCATGCTGCATGTGCCAGTCCACTTTGCCACCCTTGGGGGCCAACTAGCCAGGCCATGGCCAGACCACCCTCTCTGCCCCTGGGGTTGGCCCAGGAGTGGAGCTCTGGGCCAGCCCTCCCTGCTCCCCAGTGCTGGCAGGGCAGAGGGCCCCCACATTGTGGTGGGCTCCTGGGCTTGGGCCTTGTTGGCCTTTGTGGTAATCCGCCCCTGGCTGCAATGCAGTGCAAGCAGCTGTCTCCCAGGTGCAAGCTGGTATCAGCAAGCTGTGGGGAGCTGCACCTGGCTCCCAGCTGGGGTGCAGGAGGCTTCTGTGCAACTGCAAGCCCAGAAGTACGCTGCTGCAGCTGGCTCCTGGCCTGGAAGCAGGGAAATCCCAATGTCCTGGCAGGGATTGGTGTGGAGAGCATCCCACAGGGAGCCTGGGAGCTGAGAGATGGCTCTCTAGCTCCCTTCACAGTGCCTTTTAGGTTAGTGGTAGTGGTCTCAATGAGGATGCACCTCGCCCACCCAAGGATAGCAGCATGGACATCAGCCACCATTATAAGATGGTTGAATGTCAGTGCATCTTATTTTTACAAAACTTCCTAATGTAAACAAAGTCTGAACTAGGTAGGGGCCCTGTGAGAAAATAATAGGGGATCATGTAATTAGAATGTACCTTAATGTATATGCACAAGTTGGGTGCTTTAAGATTGTCTGGGAAACCTTTAGTCTGTCATTTCCTAACTTTTGGGAGCTTGAGTTTTCCATTGTTAATGTTCTTTAATATAGCTTGGTAGGGTTGTGTGTGGATCAGAGACAATATAAAAACAAACTGCATTACTAGAAAATTTGTAGGCTAGTCATTTTCCCTGTAAAATTACCTACTGTTGTGTGAAATGTACATCAAATAGAGAGCAAGAGTGAATTAGTTTATTCATCACTTGCTTGAACTCTAGAGGGAGTTCAGGCAAGGAATCAGAGAAGGGGGAGGAAATAAGATGGTGGAGAACTGCCACAAACTGAGCATCAGGTTAAAGAAAGGTTTCAGTTTAATTCTCCTGATTGCTTGATTTAACCAGAATACATCCTGTTCTAAAATGATCTAGTATTTAATCACATATGTACAGGAAAAATTCAAACAATAGCTAGAATTGTGTAACATGATTCTTGCTAGCAAGGCATAAAACATAGCTTCTCCATCCAACATATATCATGAACAGCCCTGGTCTATAGTGAGATTTTATAAACTGGTTTGTAGCTCAGTTCATTTCTGAATACCCTGGCATAGAAAACCTTGTTAGCAAGCACAATGTTTAAGCACACTTTTGGCTGGGGTTTTAACTTTCATGCAGTCAGGGCCTAAATGCAGAGCATGTTCTGCTTAAGAATGTACATTTCTCTGATGGTTTCTACTGCTCCATATAACCTTTGCTAGATTTGCAAGATAATCCATGGGGGGAATCAACTTACTGGTATTGAGGATGTGATCTTCTCTCTACATGTGTAGTGTGGCTGATTTTGTCCTCACTGTATACATACCAGGGAGGACTTCATTAATCCTGTGCAGTTGTTGAGTTAGTTGTCCAGAGTATGTATTGGTCCCTTGGTTTTCTCCTGTACTCATATTGGTCTGTTTTCTCATTATTGAGTTCACTTCACTGAAGTTAATCTGTACAGGGAAGGGAGAACACATAGCCTCTTTCAAAATAACTTTCCTCCCTTCTGTGTTGGTAAGTGGTGCCTTAGGGTGCTGCCACTTCAATAACTAAGTGCTCTTGCAGAAAGTTTCTGAAGCTCACTCCTCTGTTACAGTACATAGCTGTTTATCCACCCAGTTGTCGCACCAGCTCAATCCTGCTTTTATTTGTAGAACAGCTCATCTTCTGGATGGAACACAGAATTCAGGACTGGGACTTAGGAAGTCTGGAATTTTTTTCTGATTTGCCATATTCTCTGTGTAACCCTGGACAGGTCACTTAACCTTTTGGGGTCCTGTTAGCATATCTGGAAGATGATGATGAACCGAACTCACTGGAAAGCTGAGAGGCTGAATTCAGTTTGATGTTCAAAGGGTTATTTTTTTTTTTATCATGATGATTCCCTTCCTTACTATTTGATGACCAGTGAATTCAACACTATCTTGTATAAACCAAAATAAAAGTTGCTTGGCCTTTCATGAACTCATGAAAGGAAAAGATGCTGAATACCTGAAACAATACTATCTGCAGTAGAATATCTTGAGAACTTTAAATAACCAAGGAGAACTGTTTCCAGGGTAGCTAACTGACCTCTGGATCCCCAGAAGCAGGCTATTCATAGAGGCGAGGCCTTTGTCCTGCTTTGACCAGTGGTCAGTGAACTCTGGCAGGCCTTTCGGTTCACCATCTTGGCCATACACTAGCAGCTGGTGATTGATTCATTTAACTGTTCAGATGCACATTCTTCTGTCAAGGACTTGTCAAGGAAGAAAAAGGTTCTGTGGAGGGCTATTCATTTTATTAAAAGAAAGGGGATGCATTATATGACTGAGTGGATTACTTTTGGGTCAGAAGAGTTCCTGCATTGCTCTGTTTTAATTTGGCTTTCAGTCAAAGAGGGATTTAGGTTTTTATCAGTATGGTGTGTTGCTCATGAAGAGGACAGATTGTTTTAAATCCAGCAGTGCGATAGTTTGTTTTCCAGTGACTTTCATTCCCTCAGCTGAAAGACTTCTGCTCATGAGTCCACAGACTTTTTTTTAAAGCCTGAATATACTGTGGTTTTGCCTCTGCTCTTGTGGTTGGTTAGTGAAGCTGACAGGCGTCTGTTAAAATGACACTGCACCCAGTTTTAAAAATGGATGCTAGACGAGATTAATCTTCACAGCACCACTTCTGTATGATGACGATGGGTGTCTAAGAAAAACCTAAGTCAAAGGAGACTTTATCTCCATTTTAGAGATGGTAAAAACTGTGAGAGTAAACAGTACAGTTTCTAGCACAATAACAAACAAATGAGCTTCCTCACCTGACGCAACACAGATAGTCAAAGGCAAAGTTGTAAATAGAATTTGAAAGCTTCTGATTTCTAGGTACATGATGTAGTCTCTAAATCCTGTGTCTTGCAAGACATTTTAAATTCTGGTGATACATAACCAAACATTTGTGCATAGTCAAGCATTTTTTTTAAAATGTGTAACTTTTTTTAACCTGGACTGCAGTCTGATCCAAAGATCTTTGTCTGATGCTGCTATCACTTTCTAATCAGGTATTTTTTGTTTAGACAAAAAGGTCCATATGTTTCTGTGCTTTACTGGTCTTCATTATATTGGAAACTGTTTGTTTTTAAGTATTTAAGGGGATAGCTGCCTTTCCCCACCTCATAGTATTGGTTGCTTCTTTCCTCAGTCTTCGCTTCAGTTGTCATGTTTCTTTGAGTAACATAATTTTTTTGTTGAGGGTTGTTATAAACTTCTGAGGAAAGAAGCATGTTGCTTGGCTCCTTCCAGTGGAAATAATAGGCATTAAAAAGCAGATCCCTCCGGTTAACCTTCTGTCTCTGTTTGAATGAACGTGACAGGCTGCAACAGATGAAATATGACCTCCCAGTTTCTTTTACTTAACTCATATAAACTATGTATTGTTTTGATTTGGCTTATTGAACGTATTATGAGGGATTTCTGACTGGCATTATGCCAAGATGTTACTCTTCATAGTACAAGTTTATAATTTATAAGAAACTGTATAGTGGGTGAGATTTGGTTCGTTTTACTTTTCTCTCTTTCTGTTCAGGGCAGAGAAAGGTTTAATGCTTGCTGGGATAAATGAACGATGTAGCTGTCCTCTGAGTGTAAGGGAGGAAGGCACTCTGGGACATCTTCACCTAGATGAACTCTTTTCTGTTATGATTTTCTTTCATATGTGTGTGAGGAGATCTGAGCTAAGTATAACACATTGTGCTGCTTTGCGTTCTTTTAGCTCATTGGGTCTCAACCACTGTATTGGGACACATTATTGTCACTACACAGTGGTAAGTATGTTGCGGAGAGCTGGGGAGATTGCTGGATTTGGCCGGAGGGAGAGTAGTTTGGTACAGTATGTCTTCTGGGGTAGCAACATGACACCAAGTGTGTTGTAACCGTAAAAGGTTGAGAACCTCTGCTTTGGCACATTGACCATTGCCTCACTGAATCCTGGAAATCCTGTTTTGAACTTGTAATACAGATGATACATTTATAACAATAATACATTTCCTAAGATATCAATTCCTTCTGCCTCTACTTCAGTGGTTTTCGATCAGCATGCCGTGAGAACTGTCTACGTGCCATGAAATTTTGTACAAAGTTAATGAAAATCAATGTAAAACAAATAGTTGCATCTTAAACACTATTCTGTCCAACCAAAATTACAACTCATAAAACTCATGAAAATAAATCAACAAATTAAAAGCAAGTCTTTCGATTCTAAAACATGAACATTCTAAATGCAGGTGTCCACAGAGCAAAATTGAGATGGACATGTATTTTTTCCAGGTGGATTTGAAACATTTATGCATTTGATCCTCCTTTAGCATGTTGTATGCACTGTGTTGCAAACCACTTAGTAAGACCGTAACCATAGTAAATGTAAATACATGTGACAATCAATTCAGTTGAATAGGTGTGTGTGTGCTATGGAGTTACCTTGTCGAAGTGCCGTGATACTGAAAAGGTTGGGAACCAGTGCTGTACTTGACTCTTTTAAGCAGGAATGTGGTGGCTTTGAGAGTTGGCAACATTATGTAAGAGCTGATCTGGTGGCCTCAGTTTATGGTCTTGCATTGGAGATAAAGAATGAGCTCTTTAAAATCAGGGGTGAGAAAAGAGAATAATGTAACTTCTCCAGGAGGCATAAATGGCCTGATTAGCTAGAGGTTTAGTTGCTTGATGCATATTACAATGCATAATAACAGTTGTATTTAATGATTATGTTTATTTTGCAGTGAGTGTATGACAAATACAGAAATCTGATGTATTAGTTGTATAGTACATAGGCAAAGCAAGAGGTTTCCATCATGAGCTCACTGGAAATGATTGTTGCCAGTTTCACTCGTTAAAAAATTATGATAGGCTCAAACAAATAATGAGATGGATTTAAAAATAATATAGTTGTTTTTTAAGCTGTTCAGGTACACTCTGGTGATATTCTCAAGTTTCTTTCCATACTCATTGAGGTTTGACATTCTTTTGCTTAAAAAAAAAAAAAATCCTTCTAAAACTGAGATTGCCATGTAATTGAAGGACTTCAGGACTTGGAGCTTTCAGAAGATAATGAAATCATGTGACTCTTGATAAAAATCTCAAAAATTGGCAGCACAAATTTGTAATATTCTGATAAATTTCAAATTGGAAAGTTATGTTGATTTAGCATATGAAGGTGTTTGAAATATTCATTTCAGTATCCCTTACGCTGTGTGTTTCAGCTATTCCCTTTGGGTTTGCCAGTGCTTCCACATATTGAGTCTTCTTTAGGTTTTGTATTGGTGGCACAAGAAGTTATCACAGAAACAGCAGCACGCTCCAGACAGTGGTTAGGAGACTGCTGGCACTGTTAGCAGCCATGAACGAAGTGGGTTTTTGGTGCTGAAGGGGCAATGTATCTCCTTTTGTCCCCTTGCGGAATCAGCAGTGTTGATGATTGGGGTGAAGACTTGAATTCCTAGTTCCCCTTCCTGGTAACCTTTTACGGTCATCACCATTTTCTACCCAAATATCTGTTGTTTCATTAATAGGTTTCAGGGTCTGTGCTTTATGAGAGCAATGGGTGATGTACACGTCTCTGAGAGCTAAAGTTTCAGGCTGTATGAAGGTTCAGGAGGACAGCACCATGTCTGTTTATATTTGGTTAGCATGTGGAAGATTTTCTTTGCAGGTGTATGGACTACAAATTTTTTTCCTTGGTCCCATCTACCCTTAAACCACTGCATCAGTGCAAACTGTCACTGTAGCACTTCAGTGATGTTCTCAGCTAACTGGAGAGAGCTCTGTCATTGGTGTCTGTCTACTGAAATGGTGGCAGAAATGTCGGCAGGACAAGTTGTCTTGCTGACGCAGCACTGTGTACCCAGGGGTGGGGAGTTTAGGTTGGTATAACTACGTCACTTAGGGTGTGTGGATTTTTCATACCTGAGTGATCTAGTTACACTGATATAGGCATACAGTATATATTAGACCAGGCTTGTCCAATATGCAGCCTGGGAGCCAGAATGTGACCTGCCAGGTGCTGCCCCAAGACCCTGAGAGCTGGGGCTGGCCAGGGCTATCTGGAATACTCCGTATTGCTACATCAAGTCTGAGGGCAGATACTGACACTTCGTGCAAGCAAAAACAATGCTAAATATCACACTAATCATTATTTTACTAAGGCTTATTAATAAAGATCAGCTTGTATGTCTTATCTGTGTGTTATCTATCAAAAAATTTCGCACTGGCTCCCTGACTGAGAAAAGAATTGCGATGTGGCCCCTAACCCAAAAAGGTTGGACACCCCTGTGTTAGACCTTAGGACCTAGCTTCTGTTGTATGTCACACCCAACATTGCTGTGCGTTGCTTGATGAGCTAGGGTATAGTGTGCTGTAGAGAGGACGGAACGCTCTCTTTTAACTTTTGTTTTAATTTTATATATGGGCAACAGTAACTTGATCTATTTATTTATTTAAGACAAGCAGAGATCAGTAGAGCCATGATCCTGTTTTATTTCAGTGGGACCAACACAAGGTTCTAGAGTAATATGGTGAATTCAAATTGCATAGTATTAAAATTGCCTTTTCAGTATTAAACTTAGTGACTACTTGTATGGTTTTTGCTGAACCTATCTTCATGAGTTGCCATTCTGGATAGACAGAGAATCTCAGCAGAGGAGATTGGTTGATGTTCTTGTGTTGGGTGAGCTGAAATTAGGATAGTAATAAAGGGATATACATCTTTTTTTTGAAGGAAATTTTGCCATCCTTCTGTTGATGTTGAACCAAAGAAATGGTTCTCAACTGGGGTATGCAGCCATTTTCCAGGAGTACCACAACTCATTTAGATATTTGCGTACTTTTACAACGGTCAACATAAAGTGCATAATGAAGTCAGTAAAAACTACAAGACAAAGCCTTTTTATATTGTCCTATATGCTATACACTGAAATGTATGTATAATATTTATATTCCAATTCATTTATTTTATAGTTATGTGGTAGAAATGAGAAAGTGCCAAAGCACCCTATTATTGATAAATTGCTTACTATTTTGTGTTTCAATGTCTCATTTTGTAAGCAAGCAGTTTTTAAATGAGTTGAAACTTGGGGTACACAAGACAAATCCATCTCCTGAAAGGGTTACAGTGATCTGGAAAGATCGAGACTCACTGCTCCAAAATATAAAATTGCACTGAACATTGCTCACACAACAGTCCAGCTATTAAGCCAAATGAATTCTATGTGAAATGACGACAAACTCCAAGAAAGGCATCTTGTAGAATTAAGGCCCAGCGCTAGAAGGCATAATCACTTGGCAAATTGGTGAAGGAAAAGCTGCCCTTGCAAAAGAAAAAGCAATTCCTCCTGTATAGTCTAGGAGTCTCAGGTAGGGTCTTTGGCACCCTTCTCCTTTCCTGAAAAATGGGGGCTGCTTACGTCTAAAGCATAATTATTTTAGTCTTTTCCTTCAGGGATAGAGTCTATTGGATCTTAGCCTTCCTGGCCAGGATCCTGTTCCATTCTGAAGCATCATCAGGATGAGGTCAAGCAAAGACCCCCTTGTCTTTTAGGACCTAGACCTGCGTCCTCAGTGGATCTCATAGTACCTAGATTATTGAAGGTGGTTCCTCATTCCCTCCCTTCAAGGCTCTGTTCCCTGCCTAGAGTTGAATCTGCCTTCTGAACTGCCTCTGTATGGTCTCTTTTTGTAGCTTCTTCCTTCCCTTGCCCTTCTGTCCTTGAATGTGGCCAGAACGTAACTCTTTGCATGTGACTTTTCTGTAAGAACAAAGTTTTTCTCTGCACTTTACCTGCCTTCTTTTCCAAGATGACTTCTCTTAAGTTTCACTCTTAAGCAGGAAATTTGCCTTCTCAATTTCTGCCCCAATCCCCTGAGAAAAATCAGGTTTAGGATTTTTTTAGGTTGACATTTTGAAGTTTTTGAGAAGCTTAAAAAATACTACAAAAGATGTTCAGCAGTGTCTCTCCCTACCTTTTCCCCAAAATTCCCAGTCCAGTTTACATCACACTTTTCCCGAAAGAGGAGAAATCACTTGTGGTACTTCAGATGGACCAATTTAGTTTTGAGAAGCTGGTGGGGATGAAAATATGTGGTCAGATTTGGGCTTGTAATGAGACTCTAGCCCTAACTTTAATTGCGGAGAGATTCACAAATCTTCATAATAACCAAAGTTTTCACATGTCCTCCCCATATGCAAATTTCACAGTAACCATTTGTCAGCCACTGAATAGGAAGCCTTCCAAAAAGGAACAGGGAATTCCAAAAGTTTTGGAGGAAAAGAATGAGAATGTCGTTGACAATTTCAAGATCCAAAGGGGCAGCTGTGTTAGTCTAGTTCAGTAAAACAAACAAGGAGTCTTGTGGCACTTAAAGATGAACAAATTTATTTATTGCATGAGCTTTCATGAGAGAAAAATCTCACTTTGTCAGATGCTTTGAAGAGGAAATAAATCCTGGGATTTATTTCCTCCCATTCTGTATATTCCCCCATCTTCAAAGCATTTGAAGTGGGATTTTCTCCCATGCAAGCTCATGAAATACGTAAACTTATTAGTCTTTAAGTGCTACAGGACTCCTTGGTTTTTTTCCCTTGACATCTGTAAGGGAACCTTTCTATTAGAGTGCTCACATTGTTGACCTTTTCTCTGTTGCATTGACTTTGGATTGTAATATTTTTCTTAATTCCAGAAAATCAATAGTTAGTTTGAGAGTCTGGGCAGACCAAAACTAAACTTATTCAGTTTAACCAAGGGGTCAAGGAAATTTGATAAGCTCTATGTAAGACCTTTAAGACTCCTAGAACTGGAAATTCAACAAAAACAACAACAACAACAAGAGAACCTTTAGGCATTATTTTGCAAATATATGTTTTCATACATAAATGTTAATTATTTTGCATTGCTTTCTCAAAGCACATTTTTCTCCAGGATAATGATTTCTTCTTCAGCCTTTACCTAATGGATGCTGAGCTGTCTTCAATCTTCATAATTACTGTGTAAACATGTAATTATGTTAAAATCTGTTGGCCAGATTTCCAGCACAAGAGAGAGAAAATAGAATTTCGCGGACTTGATGCAAGTGTCTGACTCTTAGGGCTTGTCTACTCTTAAAATGCTATAGCTGTGCTGCAATAGTGTTTCTGTAGAGAGTAGACAACTGAATGACTGTACCTGCACTGAAAAAGGTTTCTCCTGTTGGCTTAGGTGATCCACCTGCTTCTGAGGCAGTATCTAGGTCAACGGAAGAATTCTTCTCTTGAGCTAACACTGATGTACACAGTATAGATAGAGTTATGTTTCTCAGAGAATGTGGATTTTTACATCCCTAAGAGACATTGTTATAGCAAAGTAAATTCCTAATGTAGATGGGGGCCATAATGAATATGGTATCCAAGGCTGTTATTGACAAGAAAACAAATTAGTGCAGCCACAGAAGTTCAGCTTTTTGCTTTGCTGTCTGTTGCTTTAGCATCTTATTTGGGTTAACCTGTATTCCATAAGCTTATTGTTTTACTGTAGCTATAGTATTGACCCAAGGCTGATCGTAGGGAGCATTTGTTTAATGGATAATGTCTTTTCTTTATTATTTCTGTATCTTCAAAGTAGCCATCTTTCTGCTACACATTATTTGTCACAGAGTAGTAAATACTTATTTGTTAAAAACCAGTGGTTTCTTGATGATGTACAAGACATGGTGACTCAAATCCCACTCAAAATTGTTTCAGTTTAAGAGGCAAAGAACAGATGATGAGGCACTGAGGCCTGTCTAGCAAATAGTGGTTTTGAGTTTGTGTCTGTCCCCTTCCTTTTTCTTTAAATGCATGATGACATTATCTGGATTAAAAGTTAACATTTCTATTAAGAGTGCAATGGAGTTTCAGACCCAGGATTGCCTAGGGTTCTCAAGATATGATATATTGGCAGTTTATTGGAAGCTAGTAAGTTCTATGAAACGAATCAGTCTTTAGTGATCCGGGCCATGGTGAGGGCTAGTTTAAGATAGGAGGGTCACCCAGTGGCTCCGGAGTCGCATGCGACTCTTTGGCTGCCCTCTTCTGGCTCTGGGCTCTCTCCACCCTGGGGGACCTTGCAGGGGGCCACCCCCACTCAAGCCTCCTGGTGAGGGAGCTGGGCCAGGGTACTACATCCGTTGCAGCTCTCAGAACACTTGGCTGTTGAAGGGATTTTTAAAAATAGGTCTGAGCTTTCTGGTTGCTGACCTCTGGTCTAAGTCAAAGTGATACACTGAAGATAGCAGGAGGGACATATAGCCAGAATGACCTCTGATTACTACATCTTGAATCCCCTCACTATTTATTAGTGAAAGCTTTCTGTGATTACTTCTGTAAGTAAAGTAGATTTATATCCCCCAAAATGTATGAAAGCAAGGATCTTTTCATTGGCACTAAGATTGCCAAAGGACTTGCTCCTGGTAGTTTACCTGCTATTGACAGCTAGATTTCCAAACATGTATTTTGTAGCTCCTGAGCTCTGATAATAATGAACTTATACATTTCTTTGAAAAAAAAAATTGTGTTAGAGTGTACGCATGTGTTCTCAGGATGTTGTGACAATGTAAAAGCTCATAATCAAATCTGGCTCATTATGTATACTTAAGCATCTTTCACATCATCAAAACAGGGATTGTAATTCAGTTATTTATTTATCCAAGTGTTTAGACAGCCTGTTTTTCATCTTGCTAGCTTATAGATTTGAATTTTAGGTTGAACTAAGAAACTGGCTAACTTTACACTAATTTTGTTTTGTTTTTTTTTAAATTTCTTTTTACTGTTATTTGTAAAACCAAATACATACCAGAGTACTCTGACCCCAATGCGCACATCTGCTGTAAAAACACTTCTAATGTCCTCTTAATAAAGGATCCAGCACCTCCAAAATAAGAGTCTCATCCAAAGCCCATTGAAATCAAGGGAAAGACTACCAGTTGACTTTAACAGGCTTTGAATCAGGTTCCAAGAAAGGAAAAACAAAAAAGTCCTATCACCAGTTTTGAACTTTTTTGGGCTTTACTCTTCCCTTGAGGACAGCTTCCATTTACACATTATTTACATAGCTCCCGTTGATGTTAAATTACCTATTGCACATCTAGTGGTAGCTCCTAAGTCCCTCTATGTCAATAAAATCTGCAGTCTGACTTAGAAAATATGTTGGGGAAGAGGAATGAAGAAATGTAGCTTGTAATGCAACTATTACAGATCCCAGGAAAATCAAGGATCAGAGTTCCCTCCTATACAGACATTCCAAAACTATCAGAATAACAGAAATCAATTCAGACTTTCAATGGCGAGACTGTAATTCTAATTAATCTCCTTTCCAAGTATTAAATTGCCTGTCTGAGAGATTCAAAAGGGACACAGTTAAGAAAAATCCTTAGGATAAACAGATTAAAAAATGCCTCACATCAGTTATTGATAACATCAAATCAATGCAACAGTATCAGTCTTGATTCTGTCTCATTAAACCTTCCTATTAGTTAATTGTATTGGAAAAAAATTCCAGTCTTGTGCAATTACCTTTATGGTATTACCATCTAGAATAATGTCCTTTGAAACTGTGCCCCTCAGGTGTCCCAAATATTAAAGATCAAAAATCTTTAACATTGGTAAAGTAATAGAAAATACACCCTTATCAATCATTCTCATTTTAGGAAGATACAGAATTGTTATGTCAGTCTTTATCCTGGAAATACATTAAGCCAGAGCAGTATCTGGAAAAAATATGTACTATAATATTTTTCTTACTGACAAATAGCAAACATTCTCTCTAGTGAATGTTAAGACTCTTTCGATTTCCGGTTAACTTAGTCAGTTAGTGCAGGTAGTGGTTCTTAAATTACTTTGATCAAGTCCCCCTTCTTTGTGATTATTGTAGTTAATGCTCCTCTACCTATGGGCATTTGGCCAGCAGCTGCTGCTCTCCACCCGTCAAGCTCTGAATGTGCATAGTAAGGGTCTTTTTTTGTCCCTAAAGCTTCTCATCTCTTTCTCCCCTCCCAGAATATATTCTGTGCCCCCCAAGGGGGGGTCCACCCATCATTTGAGAATCTCTGCTCTGGAGGATGTACTAGAAAATGGTGGTGGTGGTATTGGACTTCAGAATAAATGTTAAGTAAAAAGTTACTTTAAATATGTTTCATCATTATGATGGGGTAGTCTTCCCCAGAAGGCTAGTAGTGCCCAATGGTCAGCTTCCCCTGCCCTTGAGTTGGCTCTTAATTTAAGGGTTTGGAAAAGTTCAGTAGGTACGTATAGATCCCAGTTGATCTTGGGCATGAATAATGATGGAGGTTGAATCTGGAGGCTGTATCTTTTTAAGGGCCTAAAACCTTGAAGGAAAGGCAGGACAAGGCTCCCCTCTCACCGAGCCAGTGGCGAAAGAGTTGTGAGAAGGGGAGCAGCATAGAGGATCCTTCTCTCATCAGTAAAATGTACCGTTTTCCTCCCCACATGGAGTCCCTGCCTGTCAGAGACCATAAAAACCCAGCCATATTCGGCTCCTGTGGTGTATTTTTAAAAAACCTGATTTGTGTTTAGTTTCTTCAGAAAATATTCTCTGCTAGCCATTTGACCCACCTGCTCAGAAATTTTAATGAAGGCAGAGGCACACACTATAAAAACCTGAATGGGAATTAAACCTTTCCAGCTATTAGAAACACTAACTGAAGTGTGAACAAAACCTTGCTCTGTGGCAAAGATGATAAAGACAACAGGCAAGCCATTGTAAAAGGGGGAGGGGGAATGTTTACGGGCATCCTGGAAATCAGGAATAATGGGGGGAAGCACCATCATTCTGTCTAGCAAAAACCTTAAAACAGCAGTCAAGCATATCCCTCTAACCACTGACTCCCTCCACCCCCAAACTGGTAAGACACTATATGTAGAGGAATCCTCACATGATGCTCTTACAAGTGCTCCTCTTCTGTTCATTTTGCTGCTTCTTTTTTCTCTTTCATTTCTTATATATATCACGATGAAAAATTTCTTTCTGATCCTTTCCATTGTTCTTCTGCTTGGTGTGGAGCCTCTGAGTTTTCCAAATACACTGACTTCTTTATCATGAGAAGTAAAGTTGTCCTCAGTGTGCCCTAGCTGTAGACTAGCTTGTCGTCATCATCATCATCATCATCTTACCTCAGTCCCACACACTTTCTTTTCTATTGAGCTGAGGTCTTGATAGCAAATGTTAAATGCAATCATAAAAATTTGAGTGTGCATACAGAAGAACCAAACATAATCACATAGCAGACAGAAGAGAGCTGAAAGTACAGAGAACCCTCCCTTTCCAAGGTTGAAATGGATTTGGATTCAATTTAGTCTGAAGAGCAAATGAATATTAAAACTAAGGATACTCATTAGAAACTCAACCTGAAAACTAGACCTTTTGTGAATAAAGAGAAATATGCAATTTTCTGTTCTATTGAAATGAATGTGTTTTTTTTCCTGTTCATCTCAAACACAGGGTTCGATATGTTAAAGTAGTTGGAACAGGCTTATAAATCATTACCCACTGCTCCTGTGCACTTCAGGAGTATTTCCAAAGATGCAAGTGAGCAGAAAGCAGACTATAAATTGCAGCAGCTGTGAATGAGATCAGTGTTTTTTAATGTCCCTATATTTTAACCTATATGACCATTTCCATTGATAGTAACTCTCAATAAATAATTTGGAAGAAATTCACAAAATTATTTCAGGAGGCAGTACTCCTCTCCTTGTTTTTGTTTTGCTATCAATGAAATTTTGGAGTAGTATTCTGAGAAATTAGATGAGTTAATCTGGAGTAGCCTATTAACTGATGTGTTTAGAAAATATTCACTTATAAAATCTACATTATTTCCTTACAATAAGGTTGACCTTCTGGCATCACAGATTAGGAATTTGATCCTGTGGGGTGCTGAATGCCCATTGAAACAGCTTAGGCTCTCATAAGACTTCTCAGTCCATCCCTTGTAGGATCCGACTGTTAGTGTCTTCTCAGAGTGACGTCCACATCTATCACTAGACTGATTAATACCAAGAATAATGGAAAAAGTACCAAAGTGTATTCTCACTATTCAGCAAGAATAGCAAGAACTTCTTGGTCTGTGACTCTTCAGACAGCTGGACAACATGGATACTTTGTTGGGGTTTTTTTCCTAACTAAGGTATATTTTTATAATTAATCTCAATCCGAAGGATAATCTTTCATAGATGCAACTCTAACATAAACAGAAAATGAGCTTGCTTGTTCATTCAGGCACCAGAAGTCCCAATGTAATATGTTTTATTCCTTTGCAAAATACTGATTTCAAAGATTTAAATGAATAAGCAAGAATATACTAAATGAAATTTTAATCTGTGAGAACAGAATTTCATTTTGTTAAATTTTTTAATCAAGAAGTTTTGGTTGTGACAGTTACAAATCTGGCATAAATGGAAAAATAGCCACTGGTTTACAGAGAGCTATGCTTATAATGAACTAAGACATTGCTCAATCTCCACAGGTAAGTTGCACTTTTTATTTTATCTTTTACTTCTGTCTCGGGTGGTCTGGCCACAATTACCTGCTTCCTCCCTGCCAGTAGGTGGAGATATTTTTATAGGTGATGTCACTTCCTTTTATGGAAGGAGCTCAGTCACTCATAACTGTGTGTTTCCAGTAGTTAGAAAAGTTCTCTTAATGGCTATGTAGAGAAAGAAAGAGCGTCTGAAGGAAGGGAAGCCTTTCCATGTGTCTGCATGAGTGAGGTCAGCTACAAGAGGTCTGGACCTCCAACTGCTTCAGATGAATCTACAGGTTAGTCATGAAGACCCAAAGAGCCAAATTTATTGAGCCTAGATTTTGATACTTGTGTTAAATTGCATTGCAGAGATGACATTCGGTACGAAGGTCCAGTAGAATCGATCATAAATATCCATCTCCCCTTGAACATAGGGCATGGCTGGTGAAAGGACAGCACGGAGAGACTGTCCGTGTCCGTGTCCCCATCAGGTAATCTCCACCTATAATTGCCTTGTAAAGCCTCCATGTTTTTGGCATGCTTCAGATTGTGTAGAACATATTCAGCCTGATATACAGAGTGCCAAGTATTATTTTCCCAAAAGGGTCATAGTGTCATGGTAGCCCTTCATTATATCGGGGCAATTCAGTGATGCTCCTGCTTGAGCATCACACTGCCTCTTCCACTCTTTCACTCAGCCAGTGTAAATCACTAGAGAACAATATGAAGTACTGTTTATTTCACTGAAGCTAGAGGATTGCCCCCACACTGCAGTGCACTGTGACAGAAATAGGTATACTATCTACCTCATTGCCATGGTGGGTTCCAGGGTATACATCATATTGACTTTGCCTGCAAAAGTCATTTTTTCAATGCTAATGGTCTGATTATTTAATAATCAAAACAGGAGTCTGCTAGCTAATAAATCAAAGCAAAGTTTTGGGCTGTATTTTTTTTTTCTTAGTGCTTTAAAAGAGAGAGGGGAAGAATGTTCAGTAAGAGGAAATGGCAGACAGGCTGAAAGTTTTTTCCATTGGCACATCTCAGTACTTTCCCCCAGCACTGCAGTGACTCTACAGATTTGGTTGTGGACTTCTGTGGAGCAGACACTGCCAGCTGGGATGAATTCCTTGGAGTTTGTGTTCCAGGCAAATGTCCACAAGGGACCATAGTTAAAGTCAGCAAATCTGTTTGATTTCTGAACAAAGCCAGTTGCATACAGGACTCTAGAGGAAAAACCAAGCCTATTAACCCCCTTCACTGATTATCATTCACTTTATTTTCAATGTGCCATTGAATAATAAATGTAGCTATAAAGCAAAGTGTGAATGGACTACTAAAGAAAAAGGGGGGGGAGAGATAATTTTGAGATTCATGTTCAAACACGAAGCAAGTTTTAGGTGCAAGAGCTTTTATTGGTTTGTACATAATTTTACCCTCTGTTTATTTTTTGCTAAGGGCTTGAGGGGAGTGAACCCCATCCACTCACAATAACTTCAGTGGGAGTTGAAGTTCTTTTTCTTCTATATACACAGTACCTCCCAAGAGGACCTTGGAGGCTTGATTTGAAGGGATTGTTGTATTGACCTCTTCTGCTTTAGTATTTTAAGTTGGTATGTCCTCTACATAGATCACAAATGGTTGTTGAGGTCAGGCTGATGCAGTTTTGTTTGATGAGTTGAGCAGAATACATCTCCAGCCCTTTGGGTACCATACACTCTGTTAGATCACATTTAGCGTTTGTGTGCTGCTGAGTCAATTGATATGTAACGGAAGAGATCACTCCTGCTTACTGGAAACGTGGAAATTTAAATGCCTCTAGAAGCTGTCATCTGCCAGCATTCTGGAAATCATTCTTGAAAAGTGTTTGCAATCTCCTGGAAAAAATTGTCTTGTATGGAAAGTCAGCTGGGGACTAGAATATGTGTGTGTTGGAGTCTTTTATAAACACCATCAATTACATAGAGGAGCAGAATCCATTGACTTGGTTATAAACTGCTCTATTATTTAAAGGAAAGAACTTTTTATGTGAAACTACCTTTTTTCCCCCTATATTTTTTGTGGTGTTCTTTCTACACAGTTATCAGCTTTCCAGAAAATCACAGCTGTTTTTTCTCCTAGTGTATTGATTTAGTCAGATTTCTCTTCTCTGAAATGATTGAGAGGTTTAGGGTCATGCAGTTCAGGCATCTGTAAAATAAATTTTGTAATCTTGAATTCAGCTTTGTTTTTAAATAACGACATAGATTAAAAATACTGTTAAATCTTTTCCAAAACCTTATCCATTACTTTAAAATGCAACAAGAACATCATTCTTTTTCTTCTGTATATACACTCACTGAGACAGCAAAGGGGGGGGGGGAATCTGTGGCTCTTTCCTGCAAGTAATTGTGGGTTCTCTCCATCCCCCATCTTTTAGTTAAATGGTCTGAAGATTTCTATCATCTTGTCACTTTTTATCTCAAGTAACAGATAAAGTACATTGACTTGCCATGCTTTGAAAAGAATACAGATATAGCAGAACACCCATAAAACTACCTTTGTTCCTAAAGTAAACACACCACCACTGTGGATGGGAGAAAAAGTATCTAAATGAGGATTCTAATCTACTGTTCCTATTATTTTGGCAGCACTTCCTAATTACGGAACTCCTGCATTCACTATTTGTATATTCCACCTAGTGCTGCTTCTCTTACTCTTTGTTTCTGACTTAGCTATACTTTCATTGATATGCTATCCATAGTATCTTATCTACATAGGCTTTAGGGTTTATTGGTGCACAGCCTAGTACTTTGATAAGACTTCAGACACAAGAATAGCATAAAAGAAAAGGCAGAGGTGAAGGCAGAAGGCCAGTTCTTCAAAGGCTTATCGTACTGTAACATAGCAATGGAGACATACATGCCCTGGTATGTTTGATAAACCTCATAGTCAGATCCTGGCAATCTCCAGGAGACAGAATAATTTGTACTAGGAAGAAATCTCCAGTGTGTCATCTATGTCTTGAGTTCCTGACAGGGCCAATTTTATGATACTTAAATACTCTGTGATACGCAGATATCAAGTCTAGTTTGTTCCATGAACTAATGGTTCCTTATGGCTATAAAGTTTCCCTTCAGTAGTTAACCTATATTTTCCCTGCTGCAGCCAAAGCCCATTACTAATACTTCTGTCCTCTCTAATGGGAAGAACTGGTTTGCAATATCTCTCTTTATGTATTTGTAAGAACATCATGTGCCTTGCAGTCTCCTTTTCTATGTACTAGTCACTCCCAGTTCTTTTAATCCTTTTCCTCATAGATCTGATGTTTCTAAACTTATTTTGGTTGCTCCACCTTTGAACGCCTAATATATGTGTCTTTTAAATTGTGGCTTAACCAAAGCTTAATTCGGGTTTATCTTAAATATTTGCCAAGAGAAGATACAAGAAACTGTGCTGGTCTTGGTACCTAACAAAGCTCTCTCTTCAAGACAAGCACCTCTTCTTTTGTGTACAGGTAGTCCTCACTTAGTGACCGGGTTCCGTTCCTGAAACCTGGTTGATAAACGAATTGGTCACTAAACGAGGAGCAGCCCTTACCGGTATTTCAGGCATAATGTACTTTACTGGTAGTGGGTTTTTCAACCATCGGTAGATAGTTTTAATGTCACCTTTGCATCATTTATAACATTTTTAATATATATTTTAAATGTTTTAAACTCTAATGTACTGAACTTAGTTTGCATAGTGTACTGTAACTATAGGTAATCTGAGAGAGTTGATGCGAGTTCTCGTACATTGCCATAATACCAACTCATCAGAGAGCCGGTCATAACTCTGAGGGGTCACTAAATGAGTAGGTCACTAAGTGAGGGCTAGCTGTATTACAAACAACTCAACCATTTTACCAAGCAGCATTGTATAAAATAAACCTATCTCTGATCAGCACACAGTTTGAAACCACTGAGGGCCTTTGTGTGTGTGTGGGGGGGGGTGTTGGTTTCTTGTAGATATTAAATAAATGTTTGCAGCCTTACAATGTCTTATACAAACAGAGTTTGACTTCCTTGTTTGAATGTTACCATTATTATTATTCAGAGGGAAATTGGCCCAGCCCAAAACGCCTGATGTGAACATACATCCAATTGCAAGGTTCGAGGAAGTGTGGATTCGGATCCAGTCCTTGTGTATCATGCCCCTCTTTAAATACAGATTTGCGGAGAATGTCTCCTTTATGTTCCTCTCTAAGAAAAGAGGTGATGGTGCCTTTTTTCCTCATTTTTTCCCTGTAGGCCAGTTTACAAGGAAGGGTTACACTTACTGTGAAGCAGTTAGATAACTCTAATTTCCATTAAATACAAGATTGGGAAGACCATAGTAATGTGAAGCTTAAGTCTAACATGCTGGGGGATCTCTAGGCAGCACAGAAGCAAGATGTTTTGTTTTGGTGGCAGTCACCTAGATGTTGCAGGATTGTTTGGATGTGGACCTATGCCCTGTTCCCTGATGCTCTGATCAAAGGAGCACAGCTGTGTCTTGCTTCTACTCTGTGGTGAATTGCAGCCTCCTGTCCAGCCAAATGAAGAGCTTGCAATCTGGAAGCTCTGGCTCTCAGTGAATGGGGTAGTAATAAAGTCTGACAGTTCTAGG
This sequence comes from Podocnemis expansa, assembly GCA_007922195.1. Classification (NCBI taxonomy): domain Eukaryota; kingdom Metazoa; phylum Chordata; order Testudines; family Podocnemididae; genus Podocnemis; species Podocnemis expansa. The sequence continues at coordinate 1,818,687 of ML682232.1, forward strand.
AAGTAACAACTGTGTTTTAGATTTTTGAATTGTCAACCATAAAGTGGATTAAAATGTTGATAGAAGGGTCGGTATCCTGGAGATGAAATCTATCATAGAGCTTATTCCTGAGCTGCCAGGGAATCATTAAGTTTTTTTGGCAGCATTCTAGGCTGTCACTACAGAGACAGATCTACCATGACAGAGGCTGGGTATGATTTTTGACTTGAAGGACCATTTGTTATTTAAACTTTACCCTTTACCCCAATGGCTCCAGTGACCAGTTAGTTTGGACTTGTTTTACAAGTAATACAGTACAAAGATATTGTACAATGCAAGCACGCATTATCTTGACTGATCAGTAAATTTTTAGCTTTTGACAAATGGTGAGTCAGTTAATTAATATTAAGGCTTCTGACAGATGTTGGACTCTTACTTTTTAGTAACCCAATCTTTTTTTTTTTTTCTTTTAAATTGAGGGTATATGCTAACCAGATATTTTATATCTCCCACTTTGATTAAAACGTAAAAGAGGTTAAAACTCTGTGTCTTGATGTTAGGGGAAATGTGTCATGATGTGGAAGTCATTTCATGATTTCAGATAAATAATGGGGACACTTTAACAAGCACCAGAATATTTAGGAACATAGATCCCATTGAAGGGTAGAGGGATTTGTGTTCCTTAATCCTTTAGATGTTTGTTATAATATACTCCATGTAGTCTATGTAACAGAGCATTAAACCTATGGCAGGATTCATTTCATAATTAATTTTAGACTTCAGTCTTACAAACACTAACATGCAAGAAGTCACTCTGAAGTCAATGGAACTTCTTGTATTCTTAAAGGTAAATGTGCGCAGATAGTTGAAGATCAAGGCCTATGTGCTGAAACACAGTGTAACCACATGTAAATGTTTATGTGGGTTAGTTCTTAAGCTTAAAATGATACATCTGTAGACTTCACTGCATGGGATTGTTTCCTTATTTCAGTAAATTGGTGATCATCCAAGTTTCATTAAGAGGGTTGTTCAGTTAACTGTCCATTATGAGCTAGTGTTTGGTAAATTCAGCTACTTTTTGGTAAATTCAGCTAAGTGGATTTTTAAAATATTTGGATTTTTTGAATACTTAGTGTTTATAAAAACCAACTTATTATACAAAGGGTTATTTCAAAGGAAATAATATCAAAAGCACATAACCTGTTTGTTGGGTATGAACTGTATCCCCAAAGCAGTGGTTCCCAACCTTTTATGGGCCATGATACACTCACCAGCATATCACGACCCTACAGGATATGACATAACCCACCTCCCACAGGCTGAATCCAGCCATCTTCTTGGCTCTCCACAACACTTACTGCTGTGTTCTGACACAGTGGTTGAGAATCATTGCCCCAAAGGACCAAAAAGATAGCTGTGGCATTTCTCAAGGCTTGAACTCATTTTTCCTGCTTAAGCCTCTTCGCCTGAGAACAAGAAATGGATCCTGGTTTACGTTAGAGTTGTTGTGTAATTCTCAATACTCAACCATTAACTACATTCAACACAGAAGGTCTCCAAATGCTATCATGTACTCTTATTCTTTCCACCTGAGTGGTTCATCCCTCTGAGCAGATGATGTTATCTGTTGAGAAATGTTTGAGGATGACATCACTTGTTGGGAAATGGTATAATATCAGCTGTATGGCTAAAAGAAATCTCAGTCTGCTTTACAGTTTCAATTTAGAGAATAATTCATGGTGGGTATTGTACCGTTCCCTTTGTTTGTGAGCTATGTGATGCAGTCCAGTATTGACTGGTGTTAGCAGGTCTGATGCTAAAACTAGAGAATCTTAACAATAGTGACTATGTAGGCTATGGAAATTTCTTCTGTCCCTCAAGGAGGTGCTAATTCTAGAAGATCACTCAGTGGAATGGAGCGTGCAGAGTGTCTGCTGACCTGGCTTCGGGGATACTTTGAACATGATGAAAAGTAGCTGAGAGAGACTCAACTTGCTTTTAGGGTAAATGTTTCCTCCTAGATTTAAAATTTATTACTCTGAGTTCAACATATTAAATACCTGTTAGAACTTCATCTGCACCACAAGTTAAAGTTGAAAGCTTCATCTACTTCTACAATATAACCTATGGGTTATCTGTGTAATCCATACTTGTATTTTAACAAATTCTGAGACAAGGGTTAAAAGTATCTGAATATGCAGTCATAAAATCATGGATCATTGGGCTAGAAGAGACATCAAGAAGTCATCAAGTCCAGCCCCCTGTGCCAAGGCAAGACCTGGGAGGTGTTTGTCTAACCTGTTCTTCAGAACTTCCTGTGATGGGGATTCCATAGGTTCATGTAAAAGTCTATCCGAGAGCTTACTTACCCTTATAATTAGAATGTTTTTCATAATATCTAACCTCCCATGCTGCAGATCAAACCTTTTTCTTCATGGAAGGCAGCACAGAGACCAGGAAAACAATCGATCACAGTCCTTTCTGGAATAGCTGTTAACACATTCAGATTGCTATTGGGTTCTCTCTCAGTCTAGGTTTCTTAAGATTAAGCAAGCTTTTTAACCATTCCTTATAAATCAGGTTTTCTACTCCTTTTATAATTTTCTTGTATGTCTTTGGACACTCTCCAATTTGTCCACATCTTTCCTAAAATGTGGCACCCAGAATGGACACAGCAGTCCAGCTGAGGCCTCACCAGTGCCAGGTAGACGAGGACAATTACCTCTCCTGTCTTCTGTACAACGCTCCTGTTAATACACCCCAGAATGATACAAGTGTTTTTTTGCAACTGCATCACACTGTTGACTCATATTAGATCTGTAATCCCCAAATCCTTTTCAGCAGTACTACCATCTAGCCAGTTATTTCCCATTGTTTAGTTGTACATTTCGTTTTTTTCATCCCAAGTGAAGTACTTTGCATCTGACTTTGAATTTCATCCTGTTGAATTTAGGCCAATTCTCTAGTGTGTCATGGTCTTTTTGAATTCTAATCCTGTCCTTCAAAGTGCTTGCATTCCTTTCCAGTTTGGTGTCATCCACAGATTTTATAAACACACTCTGTACTCCATTATCCAAGATGTTAATCACAGTATTGAATAAAACAGGATCCAGGACTGAATTTCCTGAGGTATACTATCCCAGTTTAATAGCAGACCATTGGTAACTACTCTTTGAGTATGTCCTTTCAGCCACTTGTGCATCCACTTTACACATGTGCAACAAACCTCAGTTCAAATTTTTAATGGTACTCTCCAACAATTATATTAGAACATTGCCTCGGTGCATCACATCTTGTGCTCTTTTGCTTTTCTCAGGTCTGTTTTTTGCAAAGTGCTAAACTTTCAGGTAACTAACCCAGTGAAAAATCAGGGTAATCAGCGACTTACAGAATTGGTCTCTCAATCCCCTTTGTATTGGTGACATATTTAATGCAGATTTGTGGAAACATGTATGGGGGGTGTGTGTGTGTGTGTGTGTGTGTGTGTGTGTGTGTATATTATGATGTCATACAAGTATATGTATTATACAAACACAAGTTCTCAGCAAATAAATTATTGGAATTTGTAAAACTGAGTATAGTTAGTAACTATGGTAGTTCACTTTTGCTACGTATGCTAGAGACTATATTTTGTAAGTTAAGAATGGTGGTAGCATCAAATTTCTAGGAAACAAAATTAGACTAAAGAGGAGGAAGAAACCTCAAATAAAAAGGCACTTACATTTATTGCATTATGCAGGGTTGTTTTAAAAAAAAATACATGTCACTTGAGACTTTTTGTTTCTTATCCATTTTATAGAGCTCTGGACTCTTAACAGCATTGCTTTTAATGATTTGCTCTTGGTTTTGGAGTTGGTATCAGCATTAACGATGAAAACAAACATGTTACAAAAGGGCCAGGTTTTACATGACCACAATAGACTTCTAAAAACTCATTTTACTGATACAAATAAATCAAGAATGAGTGAGAAATCAGAGACTTGGCTAAAGAAGCAAGGTATAGAAGGAGAAAGTATTGAACTATGTATGAAGAACATTTTATCAACTGGAGTTGATAGTCATAAAAAATTAACTGAAATCAACTTTGTAGCATTATTAAATAGGAAGCAATTTATGAAAATGTTGTGCAGCTTTCTGTAATAGTTAGAATTCCTAAGACTTTATTCACAGGGAAATGGTCTTGTTTTAAAAGATCAATTGAAAAGAAAAAAAACTACTTCAAAAAAGTTTCTTTGAAACCCACTGCGGTAACCTTGGGGTGGTAGGGATTAATACCCTGGTCAGTGAGTTCCAGGAGGGCCAATAGAAAGAGAGCACAGGTTTTTGAATGGGAGCAGCAGTCCTGCCTGTTTCCTGTTTGATGGCAGCAGAGCTCCTGGAAGGATCAGAATGAGGTCAGGGAGAAAGGCCTGGAGGACCTAGCAACATCCATACTCAAGATAGGCTCAAGTCTGTAATTGACCATGCCTGAATAGAACAGGTAGTATTTAGCTAGATGTGGTCAGGTTCATTTGTTCGTTCGTTCGTTCGTTCTTTCTTTCTTTGATTCCTCTGTGCTGAGCACATGTACCCCCCCCACTACCCTGTAACTACCTAAGTTAAATCCCAGAGAAGCAACTGTCTGTGTTTCTTATCTGTCCTTTTAATTAAAGACTTTACCCTTCTAAAGTAAGCTCTGGTTCTGGGTTCTAAAAGCAAGAGGTTTTGTGTGCATGTGCCTCAGACTGCACAGCCAACTACTAAAGGGGATTCTGCCCCATTTTCAGGTGATATCTCAGCTGGGGTTCAATCGCTCTCCTGAGGGAGGAATAAAAGTGATTGAGGATACCTCACAGGATGGAATTCCCAAGTGCTTCTTCCTGGGTTCTCAAGAGGTTTTTGCATTTGGGTGGTGGCAGCAATACCACTCCAAAGCCAGGAAATTGGTGGCCTTGGAGACTTTTAAGGCAAGGCTTTAAAGCCAGTGGGTTTTAAGGCTTGTTGCGGGCCCCCACTTTCTGTACTCAGAGTGCCAGAATGGGGAAACAGCCTTGATGCTGGCCTATACGTTAGATTATTTAAATAAAAATACTTGATAAATCTGTTTTTATGTTTTGCCCTTCCTTTTTCTCAAAACAAAGAAGTCCTATGGCACTTCTAAAGACTAAGAAGTTTTTGGTTGCATGAGCCTTAGTGGGAGAAAAATCTGACTTCATCAGATGTGTAGTCTTTAAGTGGTGCCAGACTCCTTGTTTGTTTTGCTGAACTAGATGACATGGCTACTCTTTTTTCTCAGTTTCATTTGTGTTTCTTGTAGGTGTAATTTTTAGGTCTCCTTCTCTAGTTCAGTGTATGGGTTGTGTGGGAATATATAATATATGATTGTCACTGGCATTTTAAAAAGTTACATAAATATTTCTTTCTTAAAACTAGAAGCAAGAGAATTGTACAACTTTTAACAAACCCTAAATATTGGTCGCCTGACATTGTCCTCTCAAATAATGTGTCAAAGAACAGGAAACTGTGGGCATAATCCTGACATTTCTATGTAGACCAAACACCTTTTGAAGATAATGTGTGTTCTATCAGCAAAGTAGGACTGTCCGACTCCTTGTTTCGTCAGGCTGTTCCCACCCCATCAATTGTATGAATTTCACATGAATTATGAGATTTATCTTAAATTTTCCTTGCATTTTTTGATTTTGTGATGGCTTCGATGTTATTTAATCTATGTGGCTTTGTACTGTTGCTAGGATGAATTCTTTGGAATCTAAACAAACTCATTTAGTTGTTTTTTTACAACACTGTGCCTTCAGCAAACAGATTAATGATGTCTAGAGTGCAAAATAAAATAATACCTATATTTTCCATTTGAAAATCCACAGTTTAAAGACTTTTTCTTAAAATGCCAGCAGAGTGTTACCCACATATTGTGCATACTGCCACTACTGAGGTGAGAAAGAGAAGAGGCAAGATTGCATGCCTTTGTTGTATCTACTATGTGGTAGAATTTCACTACAAGAGCATTAGTTTTGCCAAAAAAAAAAAAAAATCAAAGCAAGTCATATCCAGAAAGTGCTGGTTTAGGTGGACAGACCTATATGTTTGTCGGTAGTGTTGTTACTGATTAGTGCTCAGCCTTTTTATTTTCTGTGAATATGAACATCTACATTCAGTTAAAGCAAGATGCTACTTGCTTTTGTGTGTGTTTCCTAGAGAGGAATTAATTGTGACTGCAAACTTTGATCATGGATCTTGGTAAATAGTAAAGAGGATAGGTCGCTGATTTGAAGTTATCTGGATTGCAGGACACGAAAGAACAATATGCGTGCAAGTGAATTCATCTAGGAGCAATGCATGTTGTCTGTGCTTAGGCGAAGGCCAACTCTATCCTACGACTTCTTACTGGGAAGTCATGTGCGTCAGTGACCACATTATAGATAATTTCAAAGGGGTAGCTATGTTAGTTCAGCAAAATAAGCATGGAGTCCTTTGGCACTTAAAGACTAACAAATTTATTTATCACATGACCTTTCATGGGAGAGAACCCACTTCATCAGATGCTTTGAAAATCAAACCACTTTTCTTCAAAGTATATGACAAAGTGGGATTTTCTCCACAAAAGCTCATGTGGTAAATAAATTTGTTAGTCTTTAAGTGCTACAGGACTCCTTGCTTGTTTTACTATAGATCATATATCCCAGACTGTTGAGAGGAGAGTACTACTTTGTATTCACATTTGTTTCCAATGCATTATTTTTTGTTTTCCCATCAAAGACAACTAGGTAGGATTCTGCAGGTGTCTTTTTCTGGTTTTTAGTATGGTTTGTTTGTTTCAAATTTATTTTTCTTTAGTCTTTTTAATGCTTCATTCTTTGTTTTTTCTTTAGCCATTTCTGCATTTGAAGTCCAACCACTTTCAGTTGAGGTTCAAGAAGGTGGAGTGGCTCGGTTTGCTTGTAAAATAATAGCAAACCCTCCTGCCATCATCACTTGGGAAGTGAATCGAACAACTTTACCTTTAGCCTTGGACAGGTATGTAGACTTTTACATTTTTTTGGAATGATACTTAATGCTATGTGATCATTCTTAGTCTATGTCATTCTTAAAATCACAGTACAAATGGAGAATTTTAACACTTTCAATGCTGTTATTTATAAAAGCAAGCAGGGAGCCATGTGGCATTTTTAAAGACTAACAGATTTATTTCAGACAGTGAAGTGGGATTTTGTCCCATGAAAGCTCATGTGATAAATAAATTTGTTAGTCTTTAAAAGTGCCACAGGATTCCTTGCTTGTTTAGCTGAACTAGACTAACGCTGCTGCCCCTTTGGAACTTATCAATATGCAAGCTGTTTATGAAGAAGCATTAACTGCACTGTATGTTTCGTGAGCGTCTCAAAATCGTTAACAACCAGAACAGTTATATTTCTGATATAAACATTTGGACTACAATCAGAAATAATTCACTTTGAGTACTAGAAACAAGGGCTGTGTCTACACTGGCAAATTAGTCTGGACTAGGGAGGCTTAGTCTGGACTAATTTAGCCCATGGCTACACTAGGCATTCCCTGGTCCAAGCTAAGAAATTTCTTAGTTTGGACTGGAGAAAGTTTAGTCCGAACTAGTTAGTACTGGGGTGAGTTTGGACCAACCACCTTAGCTCAAACTTTAGTTTGAACTAAGCATGGGCAAGACTTGAACTAAGCCTTAGTTCAAACTAACCATGTTAGAACTAGCATTTAGTTTGAACTCGAATGCGCAGTTAGTTTGAACTAACGTCAGGTAGTTCAAACTAAGCTCGAACTTCTTTAGTTCAAACTAGCAAGTCTGAGCTAAAATTGCAGATGTAGACATAGCTGAGGAGTCCAATAAATTTTTTAGTCTTTAAAAGTGCCACAGGCCTCCTTGCTTGTTTTGCTGCACTAGACTAACACAGCTACCCCTTTGGAATTTGAGTAACAGATAAATCCTGGCAACAGTTACTCATATGGGTAACTTTTTTGTATGAGAGTAGTCCCACTGAAGTCAGTGAAATGACTCATTTCAGTAAAATCAAGGACTAAGTGTCAACAGAATTGAAGCCTTATTTAATTGTTTTCTCACTCAAAAGACATCAGCAAAGGAATAGAAAGCCCATCTATGTTTATTATTAAGGTTTATTGGTTTTTAAATTTTCAAGATACTGTACTTTTTCCTCAATGAATCAAGCAAACAGTGCACCTTTAAATCTTTCTAACATAGGTGGAACTTGTTTACTACAGAATTTGTCCATTTCAACCCACACTGGTATTACTACTATCCAAACCTGATTAAGTATTTCATTAACTAATGGAGCAAATAATTCTCAAGGCCAAGGTACTGCAGACTAAAATATCAAAATTCCATGCACTTTGTACTTTATTATCTTTTATTAATCCTGTAAAGGAATGGGGAAGTAATAGCAAATGTAAAGGAGTTATAGGAATTAACTTCCTTTATAGTAATCCCCAGAAGTGGTGGAAAATTTCAGAGAATTTGTTTAAAGAAAGAAAGGCCAGTTTTGCCTTTTCAAGGGAACACGTAGTTGATATTGTCTCATCAAACACCCTACACCCATACATTTTTCTCTTTCTTCACTCAGCTTCCTTTATGAAAACAAATGGGTTTCTGGGCTGAGGAGCTAATTTAAATAATATTGGTTCATATTTGCACTATATAGTATGGAGCAACTTCTATGTGTGTACAGGATTTATGCACAACATAGGGCTATGCGGATGAGAAATAGTCAGAAATCTTCCCCTCCAGCCTTGTCCAGTGTTGCCTGAGGCAGAGAATCTCCAATTATCCATGGACGTTCTTAAAAGTTCTCGGAGGCATTCCAGGGGGGTCTGCAAATGGAACGTTTTGAGAACAACGTAGTAGGAGATTGTGAGCTGTGGAATCATAGGGGGATTGCTGCCTTGTGCTACTGTCTGTGGAATGAAAGAGTTGAGCAATCACTAGCCTGGGGCCACAAGTAAAATGAAAGTGTGAGATGTAGTCATTCTGCGCAGGGGGGATTTGGCTGCTGGGCTAACTTGAACTGGAGAAATTTGTCACTGGTGGTATGCATGACATTTGCTAGAGAGTTTTTCTCTACAGATTTGATAGAGAATTACGAATTATGGTGTGTCAGTAAATCGGTTTGGAACACTTAATACTATGAAATTCCTGCTCAGTAGAGCTTGCCCTTTGAACTGATCATCATCGCTCAGCATGCTCCCTGCTACACTTCACTCTGTACCCTTACCCCTTTCTTTGCAGCTTCCTCTCTTAAACATGCTCTGTCCGGCCTCCCACTGCAAACTTTCTACTTCACCAACTAACTTTGTGTAGAGTCAGTGTGCTCACTCTTCTCAGGTTGCAACAGAGAGAGCAAAAGGAAAAGAGTTGGAACAACATTTATAGGTAAATTCCTATGGTTTCTTCAGTGAAGGTGTGGAAAGGAATCCCCTCACAGCTTATTGAAAGTAAGGAGTACAGAGAGGTGATTCATGATGTGGTGATTGCTTTCCGTGAATCAAGTCAGTGAACTGTGATCTGTATTCTTTTCCCCAATAAATAGAATAGTCATAAATGTAAAGTGTTTTGTTTTTCCTGGCAGGATAACTGCTCTACCAACAGGAGTTCTGCAGATCTATAGTGTTGAAAAGAGAGATGCTGGGAATTATCGATGTGTTGCGACGACTGTAGCCAATAGACGGAAAAGTGTTGAGGCAGCACTAAGTGTTATTCCAGGTACCCAGAATATATCCCTACATTTACCATTATCCTCATATTTTATAGTCTTGTCCGTAATGTAAACTACAAAGGGAAACAAATGAGCGTGAAATATAGGACTCTAATCTTTCTTAATGCTTTTTTTTCTAAACGAGCCATTAACCATGGAAGTAACAGCTGTTTTCCACACTTTGTTGTTTCCTTAAGATGTGTTGTTATCAATATTACAATTAAGCAAGGTGTTTCAGGTGTAATTTTAACTCTAAAACTGAATTTTAAGATGCTTCATTCTTAACATAGTTATATTTTCTGTCTTGATTGATTGGATTTTCATATAATGCTTTGGATTTGAATTTAATTATGTACATCATTGTTGATTTTAAAAGCCTTGGACTTGAAACCATTCCAGAAGCCGGCCATTATAGCTGGTCCTCAGAACATTACAGCATCTCTTCATCAAACTGTCATCTTGGAGTGTGTTGCCACAGGGAATCCAAAGCCGATCATCTCTTGGAGCCGTTTAGGTAGATGTTAAAATTTTAATTTGGTTATTGTTTGGGTTTAATGTATGCTGTGGATTAGTGTAAAAAATTGGGATGGATAGTAAGTGAAAATTATTTTTTGTAATCTTTCCACAGTGCTATAAATAAGCCTTAAAGTGCTTTTTGGCACCTATGATTTACATGTCTCTTGCTGTCAATTCTGCACTGCCCCCTGTATAATATTGACAAGATGGAGCATGGAATGACCTTTGGGGACTTCATGACTAGGGTAAAATCAATGGTGGATTCAGACAGATTTGTCTGCCTTAAAACAAAGGACCTTACAAATTCCACTGCTCACCTTCCAAGAAATATGTGAATGGAGTTTGAGCCATGTGTTTGTGGCTTATTCAGGTCACATTTAGCCTTAATCTGCCCCTAAGTAGAATGAATGACAAGGGAGGGGGCATTTAGCTGCAACTAATATTGATTAGTAAGTCTTACTTTTCTACAGAAAGAAGTTTTTTTTTTTTTTAATTTTTTTTCCCCCTCTGCACACATGCCTGATGCCCTTTACCAGTTAATAGGAAATAGGCTATGTTTATAGAAGACCTGATTTACAAATTCACAAAAGTGATGCTTCTGTATTTCACATTTTCTAAGGGTAGGAAAAATAAACAGGGAAATCTCTGAGTCTGGAGGTAAATAGAAAAATAAATAAGGAAAAAGGAAATAGGACAGTTAATTTAATGCATGTTGTCCGCTGAGAGGTTTATAGAAAGTAAGCTGTGATCACTGTCGGTGTAGTCTACAGTAGTTGAATTCTGTCTTTGTGTGAAAAGGGGGGCATTACCTGGAATGAATTCTGTCCCAGCCCAAGAGAAAGTAAAAAATGCCCAAGGGCATGAAGTAAATATGTACTCAGTAGTTCCATGGGATATTGACACTGAATTCAGCTAACAGTCAGAACTTCAAATATATGCCAAAATTAATTAGACATGATGGCCAGCCGATAGGAAAATGTATGCTGGAGCAAACCAAATACTAAATGGAAAACTATGAAAATGCGTCTGAGTTCCCTTTGTAGCTTCTGAGTGTTGGATGTTGCCCCAGACTTTTGACCATACAGCCTGAAGTTATTCTATAATAAAACATTTTCTCTCAAATAGACCACAAGCCCATTGATGTCTTCAATACCCGGGTCCTTGGAAATGGGAACCTCATGATCTCTGATGTGAAGGTGCAGCATGCTGGAGTCTATGTCTGTCGAGCAACTATTCCAGGCACACGGAACTTCACCGTTGCAATGGCAACTCTCACGGTGTTAGGTGAGCTTGCTTTGAAACCCGCAGTGCGCAAGATGACCTACTACTGTGTGAAATTTTGTTCTCAGCTATAGCAGGGTCAGCAGGGCACTGGCTTTGCATCTCCCGCCTGCCGTGCCTAGCTGGCAGTGCAGCGGAAGGGGCAGGATCTTCTCCAGGCCACTTGCTAGCAAGCAGCAGGAGCAGGTCCAGCTTCAAAGTCTCCTGCTGCTTGCCAGGAAGCGCAGGAGCCAGCAGGGCAAGTTAAAGAGGGTGCCACCAGGCCAGACCCTTCCTGGCCCCGAAGAGGAATGTGCCATAAAGGCACATTCCTCTCAGAGTCGGGGAAGGTGCTCCCCGCCTGGCTTTAGCAGACCTGAGCTGGGCAGTGAGGGTGCTGTCCCCCGCCTGTTGGCTAGGCGCGGCTATCGCCAGGCAGGGAGATGCCTGACCATGCCCCACTCTTCCCCTGCCCTGGTCTGGCTGTGGTGGGGGAAGAGACTTTCCACTCTGGCTGCGGCGGGGTAGGGAATGCCTCCCCGACAGACTCTAGCCACCGGGGGAGGGAGAGATGGCTAGGGCCCAGGCCCAGGTGGGGGGGCACCTTTGGGGCTGATTGCCTCAGGTGCCCATATCCTTAGTTAGGGCCCTGACTGGGCCTCCTGCTGTTTGCTGGGAAGCGGCGTGGGGCCAGATCAGACCCTGGAGCAGGATTGGGGGGGGGGGGCAGCCCTTAGCTAGCGACGCTCCTGCTCTGCTATGTACTTGGGGTGAGAGTCTACCATTAGTCACATATAGCTGTATGAATTGCAGCGAGGTCACACATTGTTGCAATATAGTGATAGTTTCTTGTATATCAGCTTGCTTTCTCTTAAATACAGACAAGTATAATGCAGAGTAAGAGTTGCCACGTTTGCTACTTAAAAATTAATTTTCTAATAGGGAAAGACTGATAATGTATAAAAATGTGTCACTCATTTGAAAGTATTCTGGTCAGCGTTTTATACATTGGTGGACTTAATATGATTCACTAAATACATGAACTAATATTAAAGTCATTACTTTCATGTTACACTTCACACACGGGACATTTTATAAAGACGTGCTTCATGTATATGTGAAATACACATGCTTTCCACATGGAGGTGTCCACAAGGCGATGGGATTTATCCACTGGAAATTCTATTGGTTTTATTCACCCTTTGGTTTTCATTTTTTTGCATTATTTACCCATAGCTCCACCTTCATTTGTGGAATGGCCAGAAAGTTTAACAAGGCCCAGAGCTGGTACGGCCCGTTTTGCATGTCAGGCAGAAGGAATTCCAGCACCCAAAATGTCATGGTTGAAAAATGGAAGAAGGATACACTCCAATGGTAGAATTAAAATGTACAATAGGTAAGATTATCATTCAAGTAGAATTAATATAGATATGAAGTGTACAGCACTTGTAAATTGTTGCCAAAGAGGAGAGAACAAAATGTTCAGGTAAATGAATTACAGCTTTCCCAGGTTCATTAAATTATTTGGAAGTAAAACCAAATATTGAATCTGGCTTTCGATGACACTAGCATAAGCTCCTAATTCAGTAACGTATCAGAGGGAGAAATCATTTTTACCTTTAGTTGTATTTATTTTTTGACAATGCTACCAATAACAAAAGAGAGAGTAAAAAGTTATTAAAAGCAATTTTAGTATTTTTAGAAGACAAGTTCATGAATTTCTCTCTCTCTCTCTCTCTCTCTCTCTCTCTCTTTTAATTTGTCTGACTTTGTAGGACACTCGTTTTTGGAGTTTGGGTACTGGCATGCAAGTTTTTGAAGAGATCCAAAAAACACTAGTTTTTATAACTAAATATAAATTCATACTGAGGAAAAAAACAAACACAAAATGGAGTTTCAGATATTTAGAGTAAATTCATGGAGCATGGATAAAAGCCAAGTTGCAGTTTGCATTACACTGAACTACATTATTGTTAGACATGATTTTTTCTCTTTTCTTTTCTTTTTAAAATTCAGTAAATTGGTGATTAATCAGATCATTCCTGAAGATGATGCCATTTATCAGTGTATGGCTGAAAATAACCAGGGGTCTATCCTGTCCCGGGCCAGACTGACTGTAGTTATGTCAGAAGACAGACCTAGTGCTCCTTGTAATGTCCATGCTGAAACTATGTCAAGTTCAGCAATCCTGCTAGCTTGGGAGAGGCCGCTCTATAATTCAGACAAAGTGATTGCATATTCAGTGCACTACATGAAAGCAGAAGGTAAGCAATGTCAGTTTAACATGAGCTGTGCAATATTTGTTAAATTCTCATGCATGCCAGGGTTTTCAGCAGCAGTGCATAGGGAGAATCTGCCAATAACAATGATTTTATAAACTAATTATGGAGCTAAATAATGCCTTCCTGCATCAGAACCCACAGGGCAGACAGGTTAAAGTGGTGAAATTTTTGAGTTTGCAAAGCTTCTATCAGATTTTGTTTAATTTATGGAGTTGGGTACGTGGCTTACCTCGCCAGCTTCTGTGAGAAGATGGCCTTCATGGCAGGCAGGAACATTGGTATAGCTGCTCAGTCCCTGCATGCTGTTCTTTGAATTTTCATCTCCTATGGAAACGGGAGCCTTTGCCAACTTTCCCACTCACACGCTAAGCTGGGGAGTATACACTGCAGAAGTAGGGTTCCTGTCAGGGTATGTCTTTATGAACTCTGGGGTGTAAATCTACCATCACTAGCTTATTGCATGTTAAGGTCTTGTCCACACTATAGAGTTTTGCTGACACAAATTACGCTGGCCTGCAGCCACTGGTGTTGCATGTTCTCACTGTGCTCCTTGTATAAGTGAAGTGCATTCATGCTACCAGCTCTTGCACTGACAGCCGTTGCTTGATGCAGGGTGCTTTGGGAAGAGCTTGCAATGCCTGATCATGGGGCAGGCACAGAGTCACATGATGATAGTTTCTGAATCTTACCATTTCATGGGCATCCTACTAGATTGACTGCTGTGTTTTCAGCTGCCCTGTCAGCCAAACTGATTTGCTGAACACAAATGCCAGAAGCCCACAGAGACAGTGTGTGTTGGTGGACAGTGACTGTATCCATGCACATTTGTCTCCCTGAGTTTGGAGAGCAGCCAGAAGTAGCCAGGCCCGAGGCAGAAGCTGATGCACAGACAGCTGAGGTCCTCCTGTCCTCTCAACAGAAACCTATACGCCCGCAGGAGGAGAGGGCATCCTGACATCAGCTCACTCCTCCCTCCCTGGCTCTGCACCATACCTCAAAATTCTCTCCACCAGCAGCAGTTTGTGCTGCCTCCAAGCCTGCCACAGGAGAGCAGGATTGATTCCCTTGGATTTCTGCCCCAGCTTTGTTTCCCCACAGACCTAGGAGAATTATCTATCCCTGTAGTCCTGGCAGGATTGCTTTTGCTGCCTAGTGGGTCAGGCTCAGCTGGACAGCAGGTGTGTGAGCTTTCCATACTGAGCAACTTCCTGGGGATTTGAGAGGAGAGGGTGCATACCTGTGTGTAGCTGAAATGCTGGGTAGTGCAGAGTACAAAATGATGAGCAAAGTGGTCAGGGTGGGCATTGTGGGTTAGTCCAGTTATGGCATCCAGCACCTGTACTGAGGCTTTGTTGCACTAAGTTTGCTACAAATGGCTCTGTATCTCTCATCAAGGTAGCTTTGTTTTGTCGCCAAAGCAGGGTAGTATTGTCAGTGGAACATTGTAGCATGTCCACCACCACTTTTTTGTCACGAAAAGCTGGCTTTTGTTGACAAAACTCTCTGTAGGACCAGCCCCAAGTGTCTGTGTTAGGGTGATCAAACATCTCACTTTGGCTGGGATAGTCCTTTCTACAAGCCCTGTCCCTTCTGTCCTGACTTTTTTTTGCTAAAAGTGGGCATTTGCCCAAAAAGTGGGGTATGGAGCAAAGTGTGAAGGTGGGAGGCAGAGCTCGGGCTGGAGACAGGCAGGGCTTGAATAAGAACAAAACCAGCCCCACACAGAAACTGGCAGTGCTAGGGTGGGCAGCTTGGGCCATCCCCATGCAGCGAGGGGGTATGTAGGCTTGGGTGAGCCTAGTGGTTGTCTCCTACGGCTTCATGCTAAAAGTTCCCTGGTACGTTTTGGTCATGTATGAGTAGATCAAAGTGTGTTATGGAATTTTTCATGTGCAACAGCAGCAGGGTGCAGACACTTACTGCTCATAAGGCTAATGCAAGGTAGATTTATGCCCAGCTTGAAGTGACCTGGCCTAAGTGTTCATGTGGACAAGCCCTAAAATAAGATGACAGTCCTAAAATAACGCTGACCCATTGGGCTCACAGGGAGAAGGTTTTATCTAAATTCATCTCTCCACTGTTAACCCCCAAAGTCACTATGCACAGGAACTTGTATAAAGGCTAGAAAGAGAGGGGGAGAGTTAATGAGTAGTTGGGTCAACTCTTTTCTCTTGGATGGAAGTTTACTCACCAGAGTGGATTTCCTCTTCTTTCATCCCCTTCTTGACTAAAATGGAGGACATGACATCACTCAGTGCTAGAATTCAGATTTTAAAATTTGCTGAAATAACCCATTGTTTAGAAGTTCTGCTGTAGCCTCTATGATATTACATCCTTCGTTTGTATAAAAAAACAGGGGGCTGTTTAATTAGGGCAGAAGGCTATAACTAGACATTTTCACCTGTTTTTGTTCTCTAATGGTAGCTTAAAGCAAAACAATTCTATGTGAACTATAAGATAATAGTGAGCTTGTATGCTCTCTAAGCAAAATAAGTATCTGTCAAGTGACTTGAAAATTAGTTAAGTGCATAATAGGTTGCAGTATATTATGCTAGCTGCATCTCAGTTTTCCAAGTGGAATGACTGTGTTTTCTGCTTCTATTCGGCAGCTAGTTGTTCAAGGGCAGGATTGCAGATTCTTATTTTTCATTGTGGAATATTACCTTGCCATCTGGCAGGCAAAGGACAAAAACAACAGCATAATTACTTTAATACTGATGCAGGAATAGCTGCCTTTGCTTCTTCAAATGAGATGTTTGGAGGACATAAATTATTTTGCCTGAAGGGAGGAAAGAAGCTTTAAAAGATAGGAAGACAGAGAATTGATCAAATGCAGGAAGTTACCCCAACGTTTCCAGATTGCTGAGGAATTATACATGCAAGTCAAATAAGAATGTTAAAGTTGTGCTAGATAATCTATCTGGGTACTTAAATGGCCTCCATCACTGCAGCATGTGAGGACAAGGGTAACTTCACTGGGAACTGGGAAGTAATATCTTACTGACTATTTGTACAGGAAGTGCACCAACCGAGTAGCTCTTTGAAGAGATGTGTATTCATTATTCACCCCCTGGTTAACTGAAACTCTTACTTATCTAAAGGTCACACATGTCCCAGAGTTTGAAGCTCACCTGCTGTGAAGCTGAAGACCTGGGTGGCCTTGGGAAAACCAAGTGAGCCCTGAGCTCTGCTGGGCCTGTTAGTTCAACTGTCTTAGGGGTTTGTTCATCCCTCTGGACTTTATGTGATATTATCCTTATAGTATGGAAGGCTATTGTTTAGCTTTCATATAGACAACACCATTACACCTACTTGTGTATTTACACTGGGAGACTCCAGCTAGGGAAACCAAAATGTGAGTGGACTATGTGTATTTTTACCATTTTGCCACAAGCCCTGCTGCAGATGGGTAGCCCCTGTGCAGAAAAACACTTTCAGGTTTTTTTTAGTGTAGAAAAAGCATGAGAGTTCAGTGTCTTCTATAGTTCGCACTTGCTTCAGATACACTTTCATGGGTAAGAAGAATTGTGTGACACCATTTGAGAACAGGTTACTCCACATGACAGATGTTACTCAAGGTCTGAAACACTGTTGTGGAAAGCTCTGCCCTCATGAAAAGGAGTCCTGTAAGGCAGGTTGGAAGCAATTGTAAATGTGTGTGCCTATGCTGCACAGAGAGGGGTGTAAGCTAACAGCTGGTAAGGAAAATCAGATGGCTTGATAACCAGTTCTTCCCATATATAGCTAGGGAAGTGATTAGCATTCACTGGACTGGACTGATGATGTTTCTTTTTTGCTTATATGCGTAAACTTAAATTCTTTATGCTATCATTAGAGATGCCTGTGCAGAGTATGGTGTATCACTGTTATCTGCATCCTGCCTTTTCATATTTTCTGTTTGTTATGCTTACTTACGGAATCTTAACTTGGACCTGATACTACAAAGGCTTGCAAACAGGGTTGACTTAAATGGGATCAGTCATATGCCTAAAGTTGTTTGTCTAAATTATTGCATGATCAGCGCACTATGTATTAACTCTTGATACCTCTGAGCCCATTGGATCCTCTGAGCATTACTGTAATAAAATAATTAATAATCACATTTAACCACTTCAGTTTTCTTCTCCAGTTTTCTTTTGCTGTGTTTTGCTTAAATTGTATATTGTATGTACTGACAGGGATAAAAACCCCACAGGAAAATACTTCATACTTTCATCACATAATACAATGTATACTGTCTTTTTAGTTCAATGCTTTTTTATGTTATATAAGTGTAGGTTTTTTAAAGGTTTCCTTAGTATAGCAGAAAGATCGAGTTTCACAT
This sequence comes from Podocnemis expansa, assembly GCA_007922195.1. Lineage (NCBI taxonomy): Eukaryota > Metazoa > Chordata > Testudines > Podocnemididae > Podocnemis > Podocnemis expansa. The sequence goes on from ML682232.1 coordinate 1,836,779, forward strand.
TAATGGTTGGTTATTATAAAAGTAACCAAGTCACATCCTATCCTAAAATATCCAAATGAAACAATATTTTCAGACATAGCTAAACAGATACACAGCATGTCATAAACTTTAGTTTAAACAGAAATTAATATTTTGTAATACATTTAATCATATGCAGTCACAAAGATTTCCGTTTTCATGCTCACAGCATTGTAGGTGGTTAAAAACAAAAGATCCCTTCATTCTTCGTTTAATTCCACAACAAGTCTAGCATATAAAACACACACTCTAAAAACTCGCTTAATTCCCCCCACTCCACCAAACCCCAAAGAGGTTAGTGTTTAATAAAGTTGGTTGAAAAAACTAACAGGTGTGTTTTTTGTATTTTTTTTTTTTTTTTAAAGCAGAATATTCTACATTCAAATCAGGGGTCATGGTAGCAGGAAGAATAAGTCTGAGGAGAGTGCACGTTGGAGTGTGTTAATTCCTTGTTAGTGATTTAGAAAAGGTACAAAGGGGATACTGATTGTGGTGGAAGGCAAGCCTTGTTCTCTATTATGGCTGTTTCATTAGGGCCTCCACATGAGGCCTAGCAATCCATTCAATGAGAGAACAAGTCCTTTTAATTTGAGCTCAAGGATCTTGTTTAGCGGGTCAGAAATCGTGCCATGCAATTCCTAATTAACAAGCCATTAACTAGTCTGTTATAGGATGGTCATAATCTTGTCTAATTAAAATGCTATCAAGTTAATTCAGAAATGTGGGAAAACTTAATGGTGGAATTTGCCTTTCGTTTTGTTTATAAATTCAGTTGTGAAGAGGAGGGGCTGGTTCTTACAGAGTTTTGATTAAGTTGACGTGCATTTGGTGTGAATTATTTGTTAAGCACAGCAGCTTTCACCAAACCTATTCTACTTTACAGCTTCTCTATATAGGAATAAAGCCTAACAAAGACGGCTTTATAAATTGCTATGCATATTTTAATATGAATTGCTGAGAATTTTTTTTTTTTACAGCTCATTAAAGGAGCAAAACATTTTTGAAGCTCATTCTGTACTTGTCCTGTTGCCTCCTTTCTAAATTAAAGAAAAACTTATGTCAATCAAATTTAATAGAATTCTCAAGGCTAAAATGAGATCCTTTGCAGAATGACTCTTTCTGTTTGTTTTGTTTTTTTAAATAGAATGAAACCTCACATTCCTCAGTCTAATATATGAAGGCTTTATAAATAAGTTTTGAAAAAACACACAGTTTCTAAATAAATAGAATTAAAGATTAGCTACAAATGGTAAGGTTATTAGAGCTTGTCTGTTGTGTTACTGTATGTTGGACACAATTTGTTTTGACTAATTTGTGAAAGGATTTTAGAATAGATTAACTGTGTTCAGCATCTTTTATTCAGAAAAAAATCCTGAACCATTGTAATCTACAGCAAGACACAGTTACTTCCATGCACGAAAGAACTAGCTATAGGATTTTTGTTTTTATTTTTTAAGCAGCCTTTAACTTTTATGAGCATCTTCTTGGCAGGAATGGGATCATCTTGTGTTGAGACAGACATCATTTTTTGTTACTTTCAACTCTTGTTTTATTCCAGGTTTAAATAATGAAGAGTATCAAGTGGTTATTGGAAACGACACAACTCATTATATTATTGATGACTTAGAACCAGCTAGTAATTACACATTTTATATTGTGGCCTACATGCCCATGGGAGCCAGTCAGATGTCGGATCATGTGACTCAGCACACCCTTGAAGATGGTAAATCAGATAAATGTTATAAAGTAAAATATACATTTATTTAAAACAGCTGTATAATCCTGTGCCTAATATTCCTTGAGTATCCTAAATTCCCACTGACATCGCTGAGAGTTTTGGATATCAACAAAATTGAGTTGGCCAATGGGGCCATAATTGTGGTGGGGCAAATGGGGCTTTGCCCCAGGTGCACTATAGCAGCTCAATAGAGTAGCTCTATTAAAGGGGGCATTTTGCACCGCTGGCCCCAAGTGCCACTAATTGCAAGGGGTGTGTTCTGATTGGAATGCACCTCGGGTGCCAGAACAGAGCGCTGCAGCTCTGTTGGCCACTGAAATAAGTGAATAATCAAACTTGCTGTATTGCAAGGGGTACATCTATTTTGTGCAGAAAAAACATCCTTTTTCCAGTGCTGGTTCCTATCTGTATTCCTCTACTGTGGGTTTGCCTGCATCCCAGTCTGCAGAATGCTTGCAGGTAGTATTGAGCGGTCTGCACTTGCAGTCCTGCTGTCCTCAGGCTTCACACTGAGGAGAACGGGTGGACTGCAGTGGGACAGCTGCCTCTCCAGTTCTTTCTTACTGCTCTGTGGTGTGAATCGGAACCCTGGTATCCAGAACTGATCTTTTCACTCTTTTCCTGTAAATATATTCAAAATTATATATTATTCATAGGTAGTTTATGCTGGGAGACTGGAATGGGATTTAGATTATGCTCAGAATACTGGGCTTAAAAAATGGGTTCTCCTGCTCCTGCCTTTTGGTCAGTGATGGACAACAGTGCAGCTTCTGCTGCCTCAGAGATGGCCATAATTCCACTAAGTGCAGTTTCTGTTGCTGTTCCCTCAGCAGGACATGACAGGCATGAGAACTTTGGCTTTGAAAATGCCTTATAGAACACTTAGTGCTCCGGTCAGATCCAGCTGGGTAGACCAGCCTGGTACATTGCTCAGAGTCAGCAACGAGTACATTTCATGGCATTGTCTCCAGAAACAAGGGGGAGGAAACCTGTGGCTGGGGCTGCCTCATGAGCATAAGGAGCACTCTCACAAACGTGAAAACAGATCTCCTCTGGATCCTCTCAGAGAAGAAATCCCTTCCTGACCATATCCAAGTTGGGAGAGCCTTCATTCCTAAGTCATAAGGATGTAGTCCCTTTTAAGATGCATGGGCATGTTCAAAGGACTCATAGGAGCAAGACTCCTTCAGCACCAGCTTCTGCTTCATCTTTGACACTGGTTATGGTGCCACCTAAAAATAAATACTGGGTCCTAAAGGACTGTGAACTACCAGTACTGCCAAAGCCTGCAAGGTCAGAAATTGATTCGTTACCAGTACTGTCATGGTCCCTTAAGGTAATATGGAGTAAAAAGATGCAACCTCTGAAGGTGCTGACAACTTGTACTGTTCCAGACAATATCTCTGACCTGCCAGATGCACAGTCTTCCTTGTTTAATGGGACCAGTCCTAACTGGGGTGATACAAATACCTGCAAGAGTCCACGATTCCCATCCATTAGCCACATTTTCCTTCCAACAGAAGTAACGCTGCAGCTGATGGACCCAATCTGACCTTTGCATTTCTAGAAGAGTCAGATATACTGGCAGAACCAGGTTCTCCTCCATCCAGTCAATTTAGCCATTAATAGTGCATTGACAATCTTCTAGAACCAGCATATTGGCCCCACAGACTGGAAATGTGTGATGGTATCCAGTGCTTTGGGGACCATCACAGCCTGCGTTTGACCCTTCACTCTGGCTTGATTGGGGCCCTTGGAACCATTACACACACATTGTCTATCCATTCCAACAGGGAGTCTTATCCCCCCTTTCCTCTAAGGGGGCTGGCTCTGGCTGAACTCCCTGAGCTCGTGGAAGAAGGCGAGTACTAGCTAATATTGCTGGTTTTGATGAGTATCATCCTTGTCAGCTGAGAAAAGGGTTGCTCCAGCTTCTCTGTCTCCCCCAGCTGATCATAGGCAATTCCAGGAGCTCTTACAAAGAATAATAGAAGAGCTTCAAAATTCCTTAGAGGAGGTGCAGGACCTTCAGTGTAAGTTTCTGGGTATCTTGAAGCCTACAGGATCCAGTCAGATTGCCTTCCTGGTAAAGGAAGCCATGTTAGAACCAAACATACATTATGCTCTGGCTATGTATGTCCATACCTTCAAGAGAACAGAGAACTGGTGCTTTGTCTCAGTTAAGGGAGTAGAGGTCTGGTTTACCCACACAGTCCAGAACTCATTGGTGGTCCATATAGGTACAGAAAGCCAGGCAACACAGCACTCAAGGACCATCCTCTCAGATAAGGAGGCAAAGTGGCTCAGCCTTATGGGCAGGATGATTTTCACATCTAGCAGCCTGCAGTTCAGAACCTCAAACGCTCAGGAGGACAAGCCTTAGTTTGAAGTCCTTATTGAGGAGGGTAGGCTAGTATCTCGTACCTCCTTACACGCTACAGTCGATGTAGCTGAAGTGGCATCAAGATCCATGGCAACCAAGTTTCTCAGGGATTGATGCAATACATTTGCAAACTTTCCGTACAATGAGGCTAATCTTATTAGTGAGAAAGAGGATGAGTTTTTGTGTTTTTTGGAAGACTCTCTGGGGCAGTCCTCTACTTCTTGGCTGTAAAATATATATACACCTCCCAAAGAGAGATCGTAAACAGACCTACAAACCACAGCCTTTACTGCAGCCTGTCTACCGCCAGTGTTCCTGTGAGTCACCTTGCAAATGACAGAAAATGCTGAAGCTAGTATACCACTGCGGCTGCAGTTTTCCAGCCTCACGCTCCAACCATGAGATGCTTTTGACGTGATGCTAGGGAGCTGTGAACCAGAATCAACTCCATCTCCACACAATTTGGAGATGCATTTCAGGGGACACACAGCAAAATTCTCCCATAATTGTCAATAACAGATAGATGGGTGCTAGATATCATCCATTCCAGCTATACCATCAAGGTTCTCTATCCACCTTCTCCAAAACTCTTTCCCCATCTCTTTTCGGTGTCACTCTCATGATTGCTTCAATGGGGAGCAATACAGCTGGTACCCCATTCACACTGGTAGAAAACGGCATTGTTCAAAGTATTTCTTAGTGGATAAGAAGAAAGGAAGCTTAAGACCTATTTTCAGCCTCTGTCAATTCAGTGCTTTTATTTGCAATCTGAAATTCCACAAGGCTCCATTGGCATTAATAATACCATCCCTAGAAAAAGGCATGTGACTCGCAGCTTGCAGTATGATAGATGCATCTATTCATACTCTCACAGATGAGTGCTTGGATTTGTTATGGGCCCCCATCACTATCAATACAGGCTACTCCTGTCAGGTTAGCTACAGTTCCCAGAGTCTTCACAAAAGTTCACTTAATAGCTGAATCTCAGTCAACAGGGTATCTATCTCCACTATCTTCCCATACTTGGCTGGCTGCTGACTGGCAGGTCTCAAGCTAGTAGATCTAGTTATGGGCTGCTCTCAAATGTCAGTCTGGATATTCCTTACTCTTCTGCAGGTCTGCCACCATGCTGCAAGCTAAGTGGGCAGTTGCCCCAGGGCCTGGGTGGTGATCCATAATGATAAGGTCTTGCTACAACTACACTGAAAGTTCATTTCAAAGTTAGCATCAGAATTTCACATAAACCAGTCAATTTATTTACCTGTGTTTCTTCCCCAGAACCTTATTCTTCTGGGGAGGACAAAAGACTTCCTTTCCTTGACCTGTGATGAGCTTGGTGTTCTACCTGCAGAAAATGAAATAGATCAAAAAGTCAGCTGGGGCTGTTCATTGAACAGGTACAAGGGCAAGCTGTACCTTCCGAGAGGTTGAGTGGATTTCTATCTGTATCCTACTCTATCACTGGATACAGCTTCCTGCCCTCATGTGGTAACAGTTCACTACAAGGGGGCACAAGCAGCTTCAGTAGCATCACTTCAGTGGGTATTCTGTTTTATATTTGCAGGGCAGCTATATGGAGCTACACGAGACACTGCCCATTGATCCAGGACTCTGCTGCTGACGCATCCTTTGGAATGAGTTATACCACTTTCACACAATTCTCCTCTCTGAGTACTTACTGTTGACTGGTCACCCACATTAGAATATGCATAGGGGCCAGCACTCAAAGCAGAAAGCGAAGTTAGTTACTTTATTTTAACTGGAGTTCTTCTTTGAGTGATTGCTCCTGGCCATTCCAATGTAGGCGTACATGCGTGTGAATGGATAGCCGGAGACTTTTCCTATAGAGCACCCATAGGGTCGGCTCTGGCACCTTCTGGAGTGGTGCCATCGCGGCTCTCTATATGAGGCATAGCTGACCCATGCTCTCCTCAATTTCTTTTTACTGCCGTGGCGGTAGCTGGAGGGTTTCTTGGCTGCCTTTGCGCAGTCCTCCTCTGCTATTATTAGATGACTATCCGTTCCAGTGTTAGATTTGCCGCTGGCCTCCGGGTCGGGGCATGCCAGGTTTTAAAACTTGTGAATCATGTCGCAAGCCGATGCTGCTTGACAACCCGCACCGCTCCTGCTTGAGGTGTTTGGGAGAGGTGCACCTCCAAAGATAAATGCGAAATCTGTAAGAGTTTCAAGCCGCGCATGCAGAACGATAGAGAGTAAAGGTTGACGTTTCTTTTGATGAAGGAAGCTCTTAGATCAGCTTCCGGAGTGAGTTCCAGCATGGCACCATCAGTAATGCTCTGGTGGCACCTGGGCACCAAGAATTGTTGAGCGGCTTGCAGCAATGGCCCTCGGCACCGGTGCTGGTGGCGGGGTCCACGGCACCATCAACAGCCCATTCCACCTCCAGATCTTCGGATCATTGGCGGCACTGCTCCCTCTCTCTGGTACCGCAAAAGAGAAGGAGGTCAGATGTAAGGAGCTCCCCAGTGAAGTCGAGCACTCGTAAAGGGCCGCAGACTAAGGCGCAGCAGTCATTGGTACCGTCGGCTCCAGCCCAGATGGAGCGATCAGCTCTGGTGCCTGTGCTGTCCCCGACACAGGAGATCTTAGGGGAAGAGATGCTGCTGCCATCAACACCAGAAACGTTTGAGGCAGCGCATGACCTTATTGAACAGACAGCACCGTCTGCCTTGGGCCCCGCTCCATCTCAGGCATCCGTGTTGGGGCCGTTGAGTGGGAAGCCTCTGCTGGTATGTGCAGCTTCACTGCACTCTCCGGCACCGAGATCCAGGTTGCCCTTGTGGTTTCAGGCGAAGGACCCTTGGGCACCGTCAGCAGTGCTGTCTCGGTCTCAGTCCCTGGTACCATCTGCCATAATTGCAGCAGCAGGGGCACCCCAGTACCATTCGCTTTCTTAAGGAAAGGCTGTCACCTCTCTCCTGTGCTGCCAAGAGTGCCTGAGAACCGAAGCCCGTGGCACTGCCATAGGGCAGCCTCCGGTACCGCACCACCATGGTCCCCACAAAGTGGTCCTCCATCGGACTTGCACACCAAGGAAGCCCCATCCAGAGTCAGTAAGCTCAGGAGCAAACGGTTGGCTCCATACCCCCAGCAGTTGTATCCTCAATGGCCTGTTCCCTCTCAGTGGCCTTTCTAGACTCTTTGGGCTTTCCATCAGGAGCAAGGCCTCAGGATGAGCAGATTCCACTCGGTGGCAAACTCTCACCCTCCACCCCCGCTACATGGTGGGCGCGCCCCCAGAGTCGGGGGACCTCTCAGAAGGGGAGTCCTCTGCACAATCCCAGGTTCCTATGGTTCAGGATAGTTTAGACCATCGGGGCAAACTAGGACCTACAGCCGAGCCCATAGATCCATTCAGGGAATCATTGTCATCCCCTCCGGATGAGTTGGTTGCAGGGGCCAGGCCTGAGCCTATCTCAGATAATAGTAAAGTGCCTCAAGATCTTCTGCACAGAGTTGCCTGGGGGTTGGGCCTACAGGTGGAGGAGATTGTAGAGGAGGCAGATCCTATGCTTGACATTCTCATACCATAAGGCCTCTCTTGAGTAGCCCTCCCACTTATCAAGACCATTCAGAGCACCATGAGAACCACATGCCTCCCGCGGCCAAGAGGGTAGAGCACAAATACTTTGTGCCTTTGAACGGTTACAAGCACTTCTACATGCATCCAGCGCTGGGGTCTCTTGTTGTAGCGGCAGCCAATGAGAGAGAGAGTGGCAAGGTCATCAAGGGCCATCCCCTAAGTCTAAGGATGCAAGAAAGTTAGACTTATTCAGAAGGAAGATCTACTTCACGAGGGAGGGCTTCAACTCTGCATTGCTAACCAGCAGGCAATCTTTAGCAGCTACGCCTTTAATGCTTGGTCCTCGTTGGAGAAGTTCTCAGAAAAGTGCGAGCAGAGCTCAAGGCCTGAGTTGTCAGCCGCCATTAAGGAGGGCAAGATAGTTTCCAGCACCTTGCTGCAGTTGGCATTAGACACTGTGGACATGGCAGCCAGAGCCATGGCCTCCAGAGTCGCCATGCACCGCAGCTCATGGCTTCAAGCATCAGGTCTGTCCCAGGAGGTGCAGAATACCATCCAAGATCTCCCTTTCAAAGGCCCAGAATTGTTTTCACAACAGATGGACGCCGAGCTCCAGACTCTGAAGGATGGCAGGTCCCAGCTTAAGTCCCAAAGGCTACACACCCTGGCACCTCAGAGGAGACCCTTCAAGCCAGTAACAGTGCCCAGGTCTGCACACTGCTCGCAAAATTATAATGCTTGGCGTGGCTGGAATGGCCAAAAAAGTAATTATCTTCCCACTCCCCCTTTTCCAGGGAGCTTCGCGCCAGTTTTCAGGCTCCAAGAAAGGTTTTTGAAGGTGCGCTTGAGGACAACGTACCATTATCTCCAGATCCGCATCCTCTGTTCACCAACAGACTATCCAGCTTTTATCCAGCCTGGTCTCGGATCACCTCCGATGCATGGGTGCTGTCCACAGTGTCTCAGGGATAATCCCTCCAGTTCTCCTCTTTTCCCCCCTGCTGCCCTCTTCATTCTCTGGCCCACTCCAGGGACCCTTCTCACGACTACCTGTTGGAGCAGGAAGTGCAGGCCTTGATGAACAAAGGAGCCATAGAGGAGGTTCCATGGGAGATTTGGGGAAAAGGCTTTTATTCCCACTCTTTCTTGATCCCACAAGTAAAAGGGGGTCTTCGTCCCATCCTCGACCTCAGAGGCCTGAACCATTATCTGCACAAGAAACGCTTCCGCATGGTTTCCCTTTCTGTGATAATTCCCTCCTTGGATCTGGGAGACTGGTATGCCGCCCTTGACCTTCAGGATGCATATTTCCATATTTCGATAATTCCCAGACACAGGAGGTTTCTGCAGTTTGTAGTGGGTGGCAGGCATCTCCAGTTCTCCATCCTGCCTTTTGGGCTGGCAGCTGCCCCTCACATTTTCACAAAGTGTCTAGCGGTGGTTGCGGCGTTTCTCAGGTGTTCCAAGATCCAGGTCTATCCCTACCTGGATGACTGGTTGGTTTGTGGCCAGTCGCCTGTCACTTGAGCATGATACGGAACACCTTCCGGGGCCTCGGTCTACTGGTCAATGTATGAAAGTCCACCCTCTTTCCAACTCAAAAGATAAGAGTTTATAGGTGCCCTGTTGCACTTGAAACTGGCAAAAGCTTCCCTCCTGCGCTCTCGATTCGAGAGTTTCGGGTCTCTCATGAGTGATTTCCAGAAGTTCCTGCTCACTTCAATTCGCTTGTGCCTGCTGCTGCTGAGGTTCATGGCAGCGTGCATGCATGTGGTGGGACACGCCTGCCTGAGGTTGCATCCACTACAGATGTGGCTGGTGTTGGTCTACCGGCCAGCAAGAGACGACAACAGTATGGTCACGATCCCTACGGGTGTGCTAAGTTCCATAGACTGGTGGTGCCATGAACAGAATGTGTGTCAAGGGCTGCTCTTTCAGCCACCTCAGTCCTCAAGGTTCTTTGGCACGAACGTATCCAACTTGGGGGGGGCCCTCATCTGGGTTCCCTCACAACCCAAGGCCTTTGGGGAAGCAGTGAGTTGAGCCTGCATATCAACGTGAAGGAACTTCGAGTGGTCTGCCTGGCCTGCCAAGCTTTTCTCCACGAGCCAAAAGGCAGAGTGGTGTCATTGCTGACAGAGAACACTGCAGCAAAGTATTACTTAAACAGGTGGGGGGGGACATGCTCTGTCCTGCTTTGTGATGAAGCTCTCTGCCTATAGGACCTTTGCATTCACCATTTGATTCACCTGGTGGTTTCTTAGCTTCCCAGCAAGCGCAGTCTCCTGGCAGATTCGTTGAGCAGAAAATTCACCACTCATGAGTGGTCCCTCAAGTGGGAGGTGTTGAGGCTCATCTTTTGTCTGTGGGGTTATCCCCAAGTGCACCTCTTTGCGTCTGATCAGAACAAGTGTGCAGAGTTTTGTTCGTTCAGGGGTCGGAGCCTGGGGTCAATTGCGGATGCTTTCAAGATATCTTGGACGGTCTGCTAGACGTTCCCCCCGACTCCTCTTGAAAGTCAAACAGAACCGGGCCTCAATCATCTTGATAGCCCCAGCATGGCCAAGGCAACATTGGTTTATGACTCTGCTGCGTCTCTTGGTGAGCGACCAGATAGAGTTGCCGACACCGCCAGACCTGCTTTCCCAGGACCAAGGGCATCTGTACCACCCAAATCTGAAGTCGCTATATCTCTGCACATGGAATCTCTGTGGCTAAGGAGCAAGGAGTTGCAGTGTTCAGCGCAGTTCCAGAAGGTCTTGTTCAGCAGTAGGAAGCTCTCAATGAGGGTGTCCTACAAGGGCAAATGGGGCAAGTTTGTGGACTGGGCACTAAGCAGAGATCTTGTGCCCCATCAAGCTCCAGTTCAATCCATCCTAGACTTTCTCTGGGGTCTGAAAGCCTGAGGCCTGTCCTTGTCGTCCATCAAAGTCTATCTTGCAGCAATTTCACATTCCACGAGAGGGTAGGCGAAGCTTCCCTATTCACCAACCCATTGGTCAAGTGCTTCCTTAAAGGCTTAGAGAGGCTCTTCCTGATGGTGCATTCCCTGGTTGCACACTGGGACCTCAGTCTGGTCCTCTCAAGACTCATGGGGCCCCCGTTCGAACCACTTGCCTACTGCTCGCTTCTCCTTCTTTTGTGGAAGGTAGCCTTCCTAGTGGCAATAACATCAGCCAGGAGAGTTTGAGATTCGGGCGTTGTCGACCTCCTTGCCCTATACGGTCTTCTTCAAAGACAAAGTTCAACTTCGTCCTCACCCAGCGTTCCATCTTAAGGTGGTTTTGCAGTTTCACTGCAATCAGGATATTGTCTTGCTGGTCTTTTATCCAAAGCCGCGTGCCTCAGACAAAGAAAGAAGGCTCCACGGTCTGGATGTTCGCTGTGCGTTGGCCTTTTATATAGAGAGGATGAAACCCTTTAGAAAGACATCTCGGCTGTTTTGTAGCAGCAGTGGATAGAATGAAAGGGGATTCAGTCTCGGCTCAGCGCCTGTCCTCCTGGATAGTCTCTTGTGGACGTTTGTAAAGTGGCTACGTGGTCGTCTGCGCACATGTTCACACAGCATTATGCGACTGATCAGCAAACTTAGGGCCATGGTGCAGTGGGTAGAGCAGTCTTGCAGTCGGTGCACCTGTGATTCCAACCCACCGCCACAGGTAAGACTAGGGAATCACCTACATTGGAATGGCCAGGAACAATCTCTTGAAGAAGAAGAGGCTGTTACCTACCTGTAACTGGTGTTCTTTGAGATGTGTTGCTCCTGGACATTCCACATCCCTCCCTCCCTTCCCTCTGCATAATAGGCGCTAAGAAGGGACTGAGGAGGGGACGGGTTGGCTGTGCCTCATATAGAGAGCCATGATGGCGCCACTCCAGAGGACACCACAGCTGACCCTATGGATGCTGTATAGGAAAAGTCTCCGGCTATCCGTGCACGTGCGTGCATACACCTACATTGGAATATCCAGCAGCAACACATTTCAAAGAACACCAGTTACAGGTAGGTAACCTCTTCTTCTTCGAGATGTGTAATCCTTATCTATATTCCACTACCTGCTGTACTTTCCCTCTTCTTCAAATCATTCCTAGATTCACAGTATAGAAGGACTTGGAGAGATGGTTGGCTTGTTGTGCCCTTTATATCATTGGTGTAGACTAGAGCATGAAAGGAATAAGGGCACAGGTATACACCAACAGATGCTATATGAAGAATTCAGCAGTCTCAGACGCATGCTCACAGTGGAATACAGATAGGACCGCATATCTAAAAAATTCCGTTAATAACTTCTGTTTTTGTTGGTAAAGCACATAACTCACTGTTGTATGTTTAATTAAGTATTTCTTTTGGGATTAATTTAGTGTTAATGATCATTGATGGGATTATACAATTTTATTTTAAATAATTATACAGTGACAAATATTTAGTTCTCTCATTGTTACTAGCAGTATTCATTGTTCACTCACAAGGAATCTGTCTTGTTCTCAAGCATCTGAAATGGTCAAATGTGAATCCCAAACTGTAAATTCATTGCATTTGTTTAGCTTTGAATGGAAAATTACTGTTTCTACCTAAAAGGACATAAAAAGAGGGACTTTTATTATTAGAGCTGAATATACTCATTACAGAAATCACAAATGTAGAGAGAAAATTCTCTCCTAATTTCCTGTGAATTGATCTAGCTAGCACATACCTTACTGCCACAACAAAAATGTGATAATTTTGGACCCAATTCTGCAAGATGCTTGCAATCAACCCCTGTTGAAATTAGCAGGAGATGGAGATATCGAGCTACTTCTAGGATCATGTTTACTACAGTTGCTACTGTATACAGAAGGAGGAAAGATAACCAATACTGGTTTATTAAACACATTGGATTCCCTAGACATTTTTTGACTGACAGTCTGATAATATTCTAGGAAGGTTTTACTGGACGTGCACAACATTAAGACATGTCCAGAGGAGTAGCCATGTTAGTCTGTGTACAGCAAAAACAACGAGAGTCCTGTGACACCTTATATCTGACAAAGTGGGTTGAAGCCCATGAAAGCTTATGCCTGAAGAAATGTTAGTCTATAAGGCACTACAGGACTCTCTGTTGTTTTAGCATTAAGGCAGTTGTCTAAAGGGGTCGTGCTTTTATATGTTATGTTTCTAAGTATTTTTTTTTAAGCTTTGAAGACTTTATTTCTTTGTTTTTAGTTCCCTTGAGAGCTCCTGAAATCAGTTTGACAAGTCGAAGTCCCACAGATATTCTCATCTCCTGGTTACCTATCCCAGCCAAATATAGGCGAGGCCAGGTGGTCTTGTACCGTATATCTTTTCGCCTTAGTGCAGAAAGCACTATTCAAGTTCTGGAGCTTCCAGGGACCACAAATGAGTATCTCCTGGAAGGCCTAAAGCCCGATAGTGTCTACTTGGTTCGTATTACTGCAGCAACAAGGATAGGTTGGGGAGAAGCTTCTCTGTGGACTTCCCATCGCACTCCCAAAGCCACAAGTGTGAAAGGTAATTGATTCTCTTTCCGTAAAATCCCTCAATTAAAAGTTCTGTGTGGGCCTGGTCCAAATCTTACTGAAGAAGAAGAGAGAATCCAACAGACTTCGTTGTGGACCACGCCACTGTTAGAAGTTCTGTATTTTTACTTAGTGAATTTCAGATAATCATTTCCTGACACATTGTGTAGATTTGAAATAAAATGTTTTTCTGGGGGCAGGGGGAGGGTTTTGATAGTGCTTGCTGAGACCTATGTTTTGTGTGTGGACTCACTGGAGCTCAAGTTGTTCAACCTACTGGGTGTTTTAATTGATTGTTTTAGATCAGTCATGCTTTTGAGGCACAATTGGAACTATACCTACCTATTTTAATTTATCTGTACTATATAGGGCTTTTGTGTGGTTCTAAAGGCAAAGAATTGATCTGTCATGTTTGTCTTAATTATTTTCATATTTGGTTTTTTGTATATTCGTGACATTTCATTTCAGAGGGCTTTAAGTCATGTATGGATACCAGAAGCAGTGCAGGCATGTCAGCATTTGGCCTTCTTAATAATGATTTAGAAGCCTCTTGCATAAATATAATGTATAAAGTGGAGTGCAAAAAACTTGTGGCTGTGCATCAGGGCATTCTGCATGGCAGCTGTGCCATGTAGCTACTTAAAGTGCATGCATCAGTACAGTCACATTTGTGCATATATTTTTCTGCATATGCAAATCATTCTCATTTTTTGATGCATTATCCTAACTCTGATCCACAGCTCGGCTCCCACTCCTTGCTCAGTCCTGATCCTGTGCTCAGCCCCAGTCCTGGCTATGCTCCCAGCCCTTAGCTGTAGCCCTGGCTCCACATATAGCTCCAATTTAGGCCTTTTGTGCCAGTCCCAGTCCCCAGTGCCCTCATTCCCTCTCTGCCCCCCTCCCTATTTTTCCTTCCTAGGTGAAATACTTTTCATGTGCCCTTATTGAATTTCATCTTGTTGAATTCAGACCAACTTTACAATTCGTCAAGACCATTTTGAATTCTAATCTTGTTCTCCAAAGGGCTTGCAACCATTTCCCACTTGCTGTCATCTTTAATTTTATGAGCATACTATTCATTCTATTGTCAAAGTCATTAAGGAAAATATTGAATGGTATTGGACTCAAGATGGACCCTTGTGGGACCACTGCTAGATACAACCTCCTACTTGGACAGCGAACTATTGATAACTTTCTTTGAGTGTGATCTTTGAACCAATTGTACAATCACCTTGTGGTAATTTCATCTGGACCACATTTCCTTAGACTGCTGATGAGAATGTCATCGGGGACTGCATCAAAAGCCTAACATGGATGAAGGTGTGTCATGTATGCAGCTTCTCCCTCAACCATTAGCCAAGTAATACCATCAAAGAAGGAAATTAAATTGGTTTGGTATGACTTGTTCTTGACAAATGCATGGTGGCTGTTTATTCCTTATAACTTTGTATCCCTTAGGTGTTCACAAATTGATTGTTTAATAATTTGTTCTGTAATTCCTTGGGAATTCTTTATTCACTGTTATAAGGCGAATACAACATTTGCCTTCTTCATCCCACTGGGATGTCACCTGTTCTCCATGAGTTCATGAATATAGTAGCTAATGATTCCAAGATTGCTTCAGTTAGTTCCTTACATACCTCAGGAGGAATTTCATCATGTCCTCCTGACTTAAATGCTTCGAACTTATCTAAATATTCTGTAACCTCTCTTTTGTCTTTTGACTTGCCTTCCTTCTCCATAGTTAATGTTATTTGTGTTTAGTATCTGATTACCATTAATCCTTTTAGTGAAGGCTAAAGTAAATTAGTCATTAAACACCTTTGCCTTCTTGATGTCAACAGTTATTAGCTCTCCTTCCCCATTTAGTGCGTGACCTACACTTCCTTTCATCTTTCCTTTCTTTCTAATATACTTTATTTTTCTTTTTGGTTTTATGTCCCTTGCCAGTTATAACTTTTTTTAGGCCTTAGCCTTCCTGTTTGTTGCTCCTGCATGCTTATGCTATTGTTTTCTACTTCCCATTAGCAATTCATCCATGTTTCCACTTTTTTTAGGCTTCCTTTTTTTGACGTTCAGGTTGTTAAAGAGCTCCTGATTGAAGCATATAAGCAAAGAGTCCTGTGGCACTTAAAGCTCACACAATAAGTAAATTTGGTAGTCTTTCATGGGAGAAAATCGCATTTCATCAGATGCTTTGAAGATGGGGAACCTTACAGAATGGGAGGAAAATAAATGCAGGGGAGTGTAAGAAGGGCTGTCCCTAAGGGGGTGTGAGGCCTGGGGCCAATCGGCCTGTGGAGTGGCCCCCCTGTGCTGGCGTTGGGGTGGGGACAGGTTGGACCAGAGGCTGGCCCTGCACTCCTGCCCCTTCCATGAGCCAGCCATTCTGCCCCTGGGGGCAGGGTAGGGCGGGCTGGTCTGGGGGCTCAGCTCTTCTCTTCCATCCAGGGTAGAATGGCTGGCCGAGGGGAGGGGTGGGAGAGCGGAGCCCGACCTCTGGGCCGGCCTGCTTTCCCCCTAGGCCGGCTGTTCCTTCTTGGGGGCGGGGAGGGCAGGCCCAGAGGTGAGGGAGAAGAACAGATCCCAGCCCCCAGACCAGCCCATCCTTCCTCCAGGGACACGAGAGAGTGTGGCCATGGAGGGCAGCAGGTTGGGCCCTGTGCTGCCCTGCTCATGGCAGGGCAGCGTGGGGCCATCATCCCTGTCGTCACCCCCCCCCCGCCCCCCAGATGAACATGAGTGTAAGTCATGGGATCAGGGCATACTGTAACAGCAAATCAAAGCAGTTGTTAAGGTTCAAACACAGGGAAACAGCACATAGAGGAAGGTGAAGTAAAATCATCTGTTGTAATGGGAAAAGAATCCATAGTCACGATTTTAATCTTTCTTTCACACAATCAGATCCTCATATCAATTCCAATTCTGCAGTCTCTTTGAAGTCTTGATGTGTTACCCATTTGCTTGAGCACAGTTGTGAACAATTAATCAACAGAGTGATTGAGCCATATTCTTCCTATACTACTGTTCTTCCTATCTTGTCCTTGCATCAGGATAGTTTGCAATTGTGCCTTCAGTATTGTCTCTTGGAGAGAAACTGCCAGTGTTCCTGAACTCCTTTAGTCCTTAGATTTACTTCCCTGGGTACTACTTAACGGTTTCCTGAGTTTGATAAAGTCTCCTTTTTTGGAGGTCCATTATTTTCTGCTCATCTTCTTTTCTTTAGAATCGTTACGTCTATCATTTCATGATCTCTCACTCAGATTGTCTTCCATTTCTAGATTTCCAACCTATTCCTCCCTGTTGGTCAGAATCAAGTGTAAAAAGGCCATCTCCCCCGCAGTGTTCCCTCTAAGGCCTTAAGGCAGCTGAGCGACTTATGTTGCTTGCTGCACGCCCCACCACAGGCCCAATTCTGTCTCCCCCACTGGCCCGATCCTGTCCTCCTCATTCTCCCAATCACCCCCCCCCCCGGTCAGCCCGATCCTGCCTTCCCCACACCCCCTCCACCCGGCCTGACCTGGTCTTCCCTCCAGCTTTCCATCCCCTTTCATGGAGGACTGCCCCTGCCCTGTCCCACTCGCACCCCCCCCCCCACCGGCTGCCAGAGCAGTGCAGCCTGGCCACCGGCCGCTCCCATTGAGCATGCACAAAGTTTCTGTGCATGCTCAGTGAGAGCTTACTCCAAGCGGCAGTTTTAAAAACTCTGTCTTCTGGCCAGACAGGGACTGCAGCTGCTGGCAGTGGGCAGCTGGCAGTGTTCCCTGCGCTGAGCAGTGGCGGGGGCTGCGTGGCCACGTAGCTTAGAGACAATATGGCTCCCCCACTTCATCCCCTGGTTACTACTTCTATTTGCTAAAAGAAAAAGTTGTCCCCAATATGTTTGAAGAACTTAAGTGAAATTTTGTGTTTTGTCATGTTACTTTTCCAACAGTATCTAGATATTTGAACCTTCCCATTGCTGCCATAGCTTTTGTGTATTGGATTTTTCTGTTGCTTGTTGTAGACATGCCTCATCCACCTCCTCTTGCTGATTTGGTGATTTACAGTAAACGGTGGGTTACTCACCAGTAACCATCCTTCTTCGAGATGGGCTGCTCGGATCCATTCAGTAATAGGTGTCTCTGTGCCAGAGCGCCGGATTGGTTGGAAAAACTTGTCCTAGCCTGTCAGAAGAGGGGAGGCAGCCACCACCCCTCGCGCCACCTACAGCTATATATACGGCCACCTCCCTGTCCCCTGCTCAGTTCCTCAGAGTCGCCAACTCCAGAGGCGGGGACGGAGGGGAGGGACCTGAATGGATCTGAGCAGCCCATCTCAAAGAAGGATGGTTACTCATGAGTAACCCACCGTTCTTTGAGCGCTCCTCGGATGTATTCAGTAATAGGTGAGTACTAGCCATGCTGATGGATGGCGGGTGAAGTTAGTGCTTCCGCCTTCAGCACAGTGACAAGCCCCATAAGATAGAGGCCCTGCAGCAATATGCTCGCTGGAGTCAAGAGGCGAGCAGGCCTTGATGGGCCCAGAAGAAACAAGAGCTGAGGGTGAACCCAGGACAGGGGCAAGACCGAACCCACTGAGGCAGAACGCATAAGCGGGTCGGACAAGGTCACCAGAGCTGGAGAAAGGGACGCAACCTAACATAACAGGTTGCGTAGGTGCTCTGCATAGGAGGAAAAACTTAGAGTATAACCAGCAGACTACAGTGTGTGGGCATAGGTCATGTCACATGGACTCGAAGGAGAACACTAGAGCTATCAAGCGAGACTAGCCATATGGGGCATGTCTCGCATGAGAACAAAGAAAGGGGAGCATTGAGCACCTGAAGGATAATTAGGAGTCACATGGTCATGGACTGATCTGGCGACTGCTGGTACACAGGAAGAAGTAAGGGAATGACCGTGCCCCTTATCTAGGTTGCGACCAAGTGAGCTATCTGGTTAAAGAGAGAAAATGAGGATACAGGGTTGTAAGATGGGCTCGAAGGCGACTGAGAAGACCACGAGACACTAAGCCGCAGCATATAGAGTCAAGCCAAGCAGGACGGGGCCTACGGTATGCTAGTTAATAAGCTGGTAGTGTGGAAGTGCACATTTTCAGCTGAGCAGGCACCACGACCGGGTTCTCACAGGAGAGGGGTTCCGGGGAAGTCACTAACAGCAAGATGGCCTGAGACAGTGCTGATGAGATGGTCCTACTAGGGTCCGCAGGGTGCTAGAATGCAGAGGAGGACGCCACTGGCCTAAGTTTGTAGGGTCTGCATTGCGAAGCTCTCACTAAAGCGTGTGTGTGTGGGGAGAAAGGGACGGGGGAGAACTCTTACTACCGCCTGGTCACCCCCTTGATGACCGAAAGATTCGAAGGAGAGCCGTGAAAGGCCACGGACTCAGTACCTATAGTGCTTGCCAGAGGGATAACTCTACCACTTTGCCATGCCAGGGCTGCCAAGGAGAAACTGTTCAATACATGGATATTTGAAGAACTCCACTGTCCAAGGAGGTTCTTTCCTAAGCTAGAGTGAGACTGTTACAGAGTGGCAGCTGCCGCATCTGAAGGACAGCCTAGGCTCAGAGAACCCAATGAAGTTTTCTCCCCAGAGGGAGCCAGAGGGCGAATAAAGGGGGAGTACACCCCCAAACTGTTATATGTTGTATAGAAATGGGTTCTCGCCATCGGGCAGGCGGTGGGTGTCAATGGGTCCTTAAAACTGGAAAAAGGGGACCGCAGAACTGCCAGGCGCCACGAACATGCATGGGGAGAACCACAGTAGCACTAAGGGACTATGCACAGCGTAGTGAGACGGTCCCGTGGAAAGGCCGGGGGGGGGGGCATGTCCTGCCAGGGAATAGGACTGTAGAGCAAGAAAGATTATGCAAGTGCCCTGGAAGTAGGGGACCTTCTGTCTGACGTAGACAGCTGTCCAGAAGGCAGTGGATACCGAGGCGGGAAATATAGGTGGGAACACTCGAAGGGATGGACCCTTCACAGTTTCCCAATGTAGGGTTGTAACTAAGTGTTCCCTCTCAGGGTTTGAAGAGGTGCCCCTGGCTGTGCTTTGGTGAGGTCAGGGGAGAGTGGGCTACCTCGGGGGGGGGTGGACAAAGGTGAGGGTTCCTAAGGTAGACCCCTGGTTCCCACTAGATCACCAGAAGGTGGAGACATGGAACCGTAGTCCTGGAAGGGAGGGAAAAAGGAGGAGTGCGCCGTACCGTGAGCCCATGCAGGGGTAAAGATCCACTCTAAAAGATACCTTCCCAATTAAATTAGCTATCCAGGTAGCTGTATTGCTACACAGATGTGACCCCTTCAGTGAGCAGGAGATACTCCTGTCGAATGGGGGTTGGGGTCGCAATGCAGAAACGATGGTGTGACCAGGGGTATCCTCTCCCCTTCCCCTGACCCGGACACGAGCGGGCCTACCTGGGACATGCATCATGGCCACAGGCACAGTCCTGTTGCAAGTAGGCTTGGGATGTGCATGTCTCAGAGCCCTGCTGCAGCTGAGGCTACAATGAGACGCACCTCCATTCCTCGGCAAGGTGTTAGGGTGGGGAACGCGGTGGGGAATAGCCAGGAAGGGAGGGGCGCTAGGAGGAGAAGAGGGGCGGTTTCCATCTTCAGGGAAGTCTCTGCTTAAGGGGTGGGGGAGTAACTACGGTAGTGGGATACTGTTGCTGTAGGTGGGCATCATCATATTGTCAGCCCGTGGCATCCCGATCTAAGTCCTGCTCCTGCAACTGGAGAAGGGGAAGAAACAAGGAAGGATCGGGGTGGTTCCCATCGGACCTGCCTTCCCTAGAGAAGGGGGGGGGGTTGGCCATCTGCGGCAGTGACACCCTAGGGCTCCCTGCACTCGAAGGTCAAAAGAGGGGGGGTGGTGATCAGAGGGGCCCCTCCTTGTGAAAAGGGGAGGCAAAAGCCCACTTCCCGCCAGGGGAAGTGGGGAGCTAAGGCGGGGGGGGGGGTCTGGGAGGGAGGAGGCCAAGGTATTTGGCCTCTCCTCGAGGATCCTGGGCTGTGCCCACCACAGAGAGGGTTTCAGGGAGAAACAAGACATACAGGAAGGAAGGCATCATACTCTTCCCTGGTCTCAGGTGGAAGCATATTTCTAAATTTTCCAAGTGACTCCCAGACATCCAGCAAGTATCTGCTGGTTATAGCCTGGTTGTTTGCCACTCATAATTGGAAGGCCGATGAAGAATAAACCTTACGGCCTAGCAGATCCAGCTCCCTGGGGTCCCTGGAGGGAGGAAGCGGGTCCCTGGGGGCTTCCCCAGCCCCCATTGCCATCTGGACCACGTTCCTGGGGGGAACTGGGTGGCCAGCGAGGGAGGGGTAGCCCAACTCAGATACCTGATACTTCATGCCGCCATATCTGAAACTGGGGAAACAGAACTTGGGCTCCGCCACCAGGAGCGTGTGAGGTCCCATACGCTTGGGTGGGGCGGGACTGCTAAGGGTGCCATTGAGATGAAGGCCGGCTAGAAGAGGGTACCAGGGGGAAGACTCAAGGGCTCCACCTCCATACCTAAGTGGGCCGTAGCCTGGCGCACTAAGTCAAAATGCACCAAAAGGTTCCCTGTAAAAGACTCCGGTGCCAGGGACAGCACGGCACTGGGAACCCGCCGTGGAGGAGAGAGAGTTCCCTGGGGGACCATTCTTGTGGCTGAAACTGGAAAGGTGATGGGGCCGATGTGCAGCGCTGAGGCCATTTGGAGCCCCTAGAAGGTCCCTCTTCCGGGCTGGAGATGGGGGAGGGGCATTGAGATTCCTGGCCCAGTGCCGGCGGTGGAGTGGTGTCGGCCCCCGCTGGAGTGGAAGACGGCGGATTGGAAGGTGAGGGCGAGCGTCCCGGATGAACCCAGGCCTTTGAGATGAAGGCCGGTTTGCCCCTTTTGATTGGAAGTGGGGCAGGGGGTGTTGGGAGTAGCAGCAGGGCTCGTGCTGCCTCCACTGCTTCTGGGGTGGACGGGACGAGAAGCAACTCTACTTGAGTTGCTGGCAAGTCCTTGCTGGGGGAGGGAGGACTGCCTGGGTGGGAAGGCTCTCGCTTCTGCAGCACTGGGCTCAGCGGTGCTGAGGGTGGAGTCAGCTGGTGCCAGGGTGAGCTCGGCACTGGCAAGGCCGTGCTGTCGGCGCCAGAGATGCCATGGTGCGGTGCCAAGGCGAGCCCAGCACCATTGGTCCCAGGCTAACTGAGGGCAACCTCGATTGATGCCAAGGAGCTGAGGCACCGGGTAGGCACTGCAGTGCTGGAGTCAGCAGCAAGGTGGTGCGGTGGTGGCAGCTACCGGTGGCGCAGTGCCGCGTAGGCTCTGGTGCTGAGTTGGGTGTCGGTGCCGGGTGTGAACCTGAAGCCTTGGGTGAAGGGTGCAAAGCCTCCTGCAAGGCTAGGGCATGGCATCACTGTTCCCTCTCCTTGATCGTTCTGGGTTTGAAGGAGAGACGAATGGAACACGCCGAGACCATGTGGTCCTTGCCCAGGCACCTAAGGCACTTCCTGTGGGGTTCGTCCCAGGGGAAGGCCTTGCTGCACTTGGCGCAGGGTTTAAACCCCGGCATTATCAATGTGATGTTCCGGTCCAGTGTTGGGGACTCTCTTGGTGGAGTTAAATCCACGATGAGATGTATCCAGCCGGAAAGTGAGTTGAAGACAAAGGGACAGGCTGCTTGCGATTTGCAAGGAGCGGACGTTCCAATTCCGACGCGCAAGATGGAAGAAATGAAACTGAGGAGGGGGTGGGGAGAGGCCGTGTATATATAGCTGTGGGTGGCACGAGGGGCGGTGGCTGCCTCCCCTCTTCTGACAGGCTAGGACAAGTTTTTCTGACCAATCTGGTGCTCCGGCACGGAGACGCCTATTACTGAATGCATCCGAGCAGCGCTCGAAGAAGAAGCATGGCCATGATGTCAAAACCCCGCCCCCCCCCCACTACAATCTTTACTCAGAGTGTTTCAACTGCTCTGCCTCTCACCTCCTTCTGCGTCTCAGAACAAGGGTATATATACTTGAAGTATAATGCAATAGCACCTTTTTTCCTCCCTGGCCTTCTTGAACATGCTATTAATTACTCCATAATTCTAAAATGTAAGTAGTGATTGTCTAATTTTTATAGATAGATAGATGCACAAGACTTAATTTGTGCTTGGTCAAATGTATCTTGTAGGGACTTTAGTTTAAAGCAAAACTAAAATAACTCAAAACTTTGATTCTCCATTATGAACATTTTAAATTACCAAGTGACCCATGGTAGCCCAGACTGACACCTTCGGATAGGTGGCATAGGAAAGGCTGGCCTACATTGTATGGTATAGGTTGTCTAATTGTACAGCTGGGTTGGAACCAGAACACCAGTTCTGAGCAATATTGACCTTTGGTGTTGGAAATGTTGAATTTTGCTGAAATGTATTTGCAGGAATTGTTTTGTTTCTAACATATAAAAATGATTTATTTTCTTACCTAGCTCCAAAGTCTCCTGAGCTGAGTTTGGAACCACTGAACTGTACAACCATTACGGTGAGGTGGCAGCGGGACTCTGAAGATACAGTGACTATTGAAGGGTACAAATTGTATTACAAGGAAGAAGGCCAGCAGGAGACTGGACCAATTCTATTGGGCACCAAAGACCTAGTGTATACTCTCAGTGGTTTGGGTGAGTATATGCATTAATTATATTTTCCATACTTGCTCAGGCAAAAATGACACAATCCATAATGTTTGTCTTAGAAAATCAAATCAAGGGACATCTAGATAGGGGCTGAAAGCTTTCTTTTCAGGATCATACCATAACACTGCCTGCGGCACCAAGATTAGGCTTTAATCATTTATTTACATTTCTTTAAGTATGAGTTACTTTGCTGTCAGAGTAATCCAGTGCTTAAATATGTATTTGCCAACTTTAGATAAAATTAGGTAAATTTGTCACCATGTATAATCTGGAATATACATTTGCCAGGTCACTTATCATAACCTTCATGGCTGTCAGTTATTGATATAGTATTGTCCAATAGTCTCTAAGGGATATGTCACTTTCTGAATGGTAACCAGCTTTTACATGTTCTTTGTGACTGGTTTATTAGAACTGAAGAATTATTACAAAGAATCTAGGATTTTTCTCTTTACTTTTCGTAGCAACGTGTTGAGCAGTAACAGTTTGCTCAGAACAGTCTAATTTAGGGCCCAGTCCTGGAAACACCTCCTAGCAGGCACGGTGGTTTCTACCATGAGACATCCTATTAGTCCCAGAAGCTTTTGCAGGATTGGGTGCAGAGAAGACCCATGGATTGATCGAGAGCCAGTTTGTCAGCTGGACTCTCTGCACTGATTTGCTTTAGTGGGCTTTGAATTAGACCCAAAGTTCCAACTCTATAGCTCTGATAGTCACTATCAGGCACAAAGTTGATGTAGGTTGAAGGTGCCCCTGTTTATTGACGCAACAGAACAATTCAGATTTTCTTTCAAGATGTGATCCATAGAGCAATCACTGCAAGGTTTGACACTTAATGTATCCAGGTAGTTTACTTTTAACTAAGGCAAGGTGGAGAATTAATCTTGACTAAATTATCAAAATTGATCTGTTGTCTTAACTCGGTCAAATGTCCTCTGACCACAGCCTGATTTTTTCTTATCTGCTATATATAGCCAAGATACTATTTTAGGGAGAGACCGAGGATAGCATTCTGCTCTGTTAACTGGACAGCTGACCATCTGTGCCACTTCTAGCCAGAGCATCTGGCAGCTGCTGACTGTTTAACAGAGCAGTGAGGTTAAAAGGGGAGTAGTGCAAGAGGACATGGTGTCTCTGTGTCTTAAGAGGTAAGTGCTTTTTCTTCTTTTGTCTTCTCATTATGCAGCTGACAAAACCAT
This sequence comes from Podocnemis expansa, assembly GCA_007922195.1. NCBI lineage: Eukaryota > Metazoa > Chordata > Testudines > Podocnemididae > Podocnemis > Podocnemis expansa. The sequence goes on from ML682232.1 coordinate 1,860,846, forward strand.
ATTCCAAACACATGTAAACTTATTGACTGTGTAGCCCCTTTCACACAGAATTTCTTAGTCCAACAATTTTCTTCTAGTCAGAATGGTAGAAAAGTGTAAACAAAATATTTTGCCTGCATACATTGATTTCTATTAAACTGTAACATTTGGTGGTTTCTTTTCCTAATAAGCATCTGGGAGAAGTGGAAATTTAAATCAAATCCATGTGTGGATTTGAAATCTGTAATTTGCCAGATTATGAACCAAATTTTTAAATTATACCTGTTCAAAAATTCACATTCCCAAATTATCCATGTAATTGTGCACATGTGGTTTTGAAAATTTTGGCTTGTATCACTCTAACTTACTTACAATTATCTGAAACTGAGGATTGGGTGACCAGATAGCAAGTGTGAAAAGTCAGGATGGGGGTAAGGAGGTTAATAGATGCTTATATAAGATAAAGCTACAAATATTGGGACTGTCCCAATAAAATCAGGGCATGTGGTCACCCTAGGTGACATGAGGGATCATATGCTGTGGGTTACGTGGATGAATCCTTCCCTCCTTCTTTTCATTCCCCACATCATCTGTGATGCCATAGGACAGATGGACTGATTATGTTGAATCTTCTTGAAGAACGCTGGTTAAATCCTAGTGTGCTTACTTTTAGCAGGTTGTGACTAAAGATTTATTGAATGTGCCTTTAAAATATAGACATCCTTTTTTTTTTTTTTACGGTGTCGGTGAAACATCTGAGTCACACACTGCTGCATTTCAAAGGGGATTCCATTTGGCCTGTAAAATTTTATTTTGGCAGTTCTTCATATCTGTTTTTTTTCACCAAAGCTCATGTAGTTACTGAAAATTTTCATTTCACAAGGTGCATGCCTTAAATTTTGTACACTACACACTTAACTTTTTACCCTTCCAGCAGTAGAGGAACAAACGCTTTCATCTGCAGATTAACAGATGCATGTTTAGAGGATGCTTCTTACATTATGCCCTTCAGTGTATGGATCTACAGAGAATTTAATCTCCAGGAGTAGCTCTCTACCCAATGAAGGAAGGAATTGGATTCTTCATTTGTTTCATTTTACATGAGTAATCCCACTCATTCTTGATGATATTTCATTTCTGTTCCTAATTAAAATATCACTTCAGATAATTAGTTGTGTTCATGTAATAAAGAACTTGTAGGGAGTTTGCTTTGCCCCTACCTGGCAATATTGAGATAAATTAATTTTTAACCCATCTCTCCAGATTGTCTGATTATGGTAAATGGTATTTCAGAAAACTAACGGTCCCATAACCATTCATCTTGTCTAAAGGCATGTTTAAATGTGGCTTTCAATAAATCTCAGTGGCATAGAGGACCTTCAGCATCTTCAAAATGAGTTGTAGATGTTGATTGGACACTGGAGGTGTATGAAATCATCCGGAAAAGGAGATGTCAAGAATTAGTATTTGCAGGCACATTATATAATTTGGTCTACAAAAGGGTTATTGCTGAATTTGGTGAATACACAGAAACTTGTACATATTGTCATATTTGTCCTCTCCCCCTATTATGAACTTAGCAGCAGCAGAGAATACAAAAGGACTATAACAACTTCACTAGAGCATTGGAAAGCGGAGCAGAGTGTATTGTGCATTTCCCACACATGTAAACTCTATAATCATGTAAATGTCTTTGTCTGCTATTAAGGCTCCATTTTACATTTCACTCCTGTGAAGTTATTTGCTTTAGATTTTGCCATTACCTCAGAGCAGGGGTCTGCAGCTTGCAACTCCAGAGCTGCATGTGGCTCTGGGCCCACGCTACCAATGAAGAGGGATACTTTGGGCAGCCTGCACAAGCCTCCGGGCTCCCCCTGCCACTAGGGGCCTGTTCCTGGGCTCCTCTCACTCCCCACCAGGGGACCCTGTGCCAGGTACCCTGACCCAACACCCCCACCCAACTGTGCCTCTCAAAACACTTGGTTATCAAACAGATTTTTTAAAATGGCGCTTCTTATCTTTTGAGTTGCCAACCCTTGCCCTAGAAGCTGGGAATGGGTGACAGAGATGGATGAATCACTTGGTGATTACCTGTTCTGTTTGTTGCCTGTGAAGCTCATGGCATTGGCCACTGTTGGACAACAGGATACCAGACTAGGTGTACCATTGGCCTGTCACAGTATGACTGTTCTTGTGTTTTACTCTCTTATTGTAGCCTTTATTGACCTCCATACCACACAAATGTTCTTCTTGAGTTTATTTATCAATCATGTATTTCAGACATGAAGATCAGGACTCAGGACACAGAATTTCTAGGAAATGTTACTTATGCTAGAAGTTTAATCCTACATCCCTGTAAGAGTCCTGTGAATATTTTTCTGTATCCCAGGTCTGATTTATGGCAGAAGGTGAGGGATACCTTAATTTTCAAAAGTGTGACTACCTACTGTAACTATTTTCATTGTAATTTCTTTCATTTTAACTCTGACTTTTTTATTCTATATTTTTAGAACACAAAAAGTAAAGTGAATAATAGCCCATGATTCTGTTGGATTGAAATAACAATGTTAAGTATTCCTGTGTGTCCCTCCCTAGTTATTTGTATGTCTTGGAGGTTGTTTTTCAATCTGCAGTTATTGCCCTTAGATACCACCGTGGTGGTGAACATTTTTTTATAGACTGTTTGGTGTAGGAATTTAAGATATATTGTCCAGATTTAATATGGTGGTTTTGGAAAATGAATTATGTGCTTAAAGTGTTCCAGGGTAGAAGACTTCCTCAGCTCTTGAGAGAGAGAGAGGATTAGATGTAAGTTCTGTGTTTCAAAGACGTTTCTTGTTTGTTTTTTTCCCCTCTGTTAAATTAACCATTGAAATAACATGTCATTGAAAATCACTAATGCAGAAACAAATAGGTAACTCCACGACCTTCTTGAATTTGCTGACACTACATCTGCATCATGTGTGTGCGCGCGTGTGTGCGTGCACGTTAAAAAGCCTAGCTGGAATGCATATTTTCAGGAATGTGGTTATCTGTCACCATATAGCACTAAAGACCACCAGAATATGCTGGTTTCTGATTGACTTTTTGGTGCTCTCTTGAGTTTCATCTTACTTTCCATAAAGCTAATTCTAGACTGGCCTAATTGTTAGTGATCCACAGTACTTTGTGGCTGAAGTTATCAGGCTGGCACGTTACTCTTCTTCCACGTTTAGAGTTTAACTTCCAACCTGGGTTTTTTTCACCTCAAATTTAGATATATATGTAGACGTAGATAGATAGATAGATAGATAAAGCAAAACAAAACCTACACCTGTGACAAATGTACGTATGCAACCCTAATATTTGGCATGGATGCAGCTAGGTTGACAAAGGAATTCTTCCCTTGATCTAACTACCATTGTTCAGGGAAATGGAGCTCCTGCCCAAAGAGGGGAAAAAACCTTCAGTCGCTATACATTGCGCACACATTATGGGGTTTTGCTGACATAACTCAGGCAGACATGCCCTCATTTCAACATGATTTTTGGTGTGTCATAGAACACAGCTACGAAGACTCTTTTTTGTGGCTGTGGGAGCAAGCAGAGAATAGTCAATCTGTGGCCTCAACTATGTCTGTGATGCAGAGCCTGTCTGTGCAAGGAAGGCAAATTTACTTTCCTGCTTGAGGGTCAGCGTGTATACTGCAGAGAGAGAGGAGTCTCCTTATAGCAGGAAGAATGTTGGCCAAGCTAATCTGATGACTACTGAGTAATGTTTTAAAGTCAGCTCCTTGAGAATAATGCCAGTCTGCCAGGGGAGGGACTTGGAACTGGGATGCCAACAAATCAGAAGCAATAGGACTTAAATGTTAAAATATGTTACGATTAATGGATACTAAATGTGTTACTATAAAGTCTCTCTCTCTGTTCATCTCTTATTGCTTCCCACTATATATCTAGCTCTCTCACTCCAGTGTAGGTCTGCCCGGTCACCCCTATTTATTTTTTAACTGGATTATTTGCCATGCTAGTAGCCACCATGTATGTGGAATTAAGTATTGTGACCGGATCCAAGGCCTGCTACTCTCAAAATAAATATCCCCAACTTCATGTTGACATTTGTTTATGTTAAAAGTCATGGCATTTATTTTTCAGCAGCAGACCATTTCCTAGTTCTAGTGTAAAATTCCATTCACATTATTACTTGAAATTACTAGAAGAAGAGACCTTTGGGTGCATGCTGTGCATTTTTGCCTCTATTTTTAATTCTTCTTTTGCTTGCTCGTGCTTTAGACAGTTCTGACTCCTACCAAAGAAACTCAGATTGTGGCTCACTGTAAATCTGCTGCTCCTGCCTTTTGTTTCTATAAGGTTGCAGAGTAAATGCAGTCAGGGGATCAGATTAGTTTTCCTAGTAGAGGCATTTGTTTGGGAAGCTTTTTACGTTCTACTGTGCAGTAGAAGAGAGGGACTGGTCCAGTGTGAAAACCAGTTAAAACAAAACAAAGGAAATGGATGGATCTAAAAAGACAAAACCTCATTTCCCCCTTTATAAGGGTCTTCAGATCACTCCTTTGAAGTTACTATCAGATCCCTGCAGCTACAACATGCTTGGTATTGTAAATTCAGGCAGGCAGACCCTGTTTGCCCTCTCTGAAACTGCAGCCTGTCTATCTAATAGACTAACAGTGTTTGAATGCAATGGCTCCCCTGTTAGCAGTTGCTGCAGAGAGAGTTTAGGTGGATTCTGTATTATCCCACCTAGATGTACTGCAGGCAGGATTGGCTTGAGAGAGAAAGAGGAGTCTTACCAATGGTCAATTGCAGGTGGAACACTTGAAATCAACTTTGACACCTTATTATTAACGTCTTTCTTACCCTCTCTCTCTGTCTCTGATCCAGTTCCTTGATCACAAAACTCTGCTAGTATTAGCCATGTTTAAATACAATGAACCAAATTCATCATGGCTAGCATGGGGACGTACAAATTGCCACTTCCAATCCTGAGTGGTTCAGGTTTCTGTAATTTGAGAAGCGGAGGGGGAGACATCGCCCCCTAAATGTGATTTTGCTTTTCATTGTTGCTGTCTAGTAGCAATTGCACCTTCTGCAGGACAGCTGTAGTTAGAATCCCAGAAAGTTTCTGTTAGAAGGAGTGATTAATATAGGTTTTACTGTATTTACTCGAAACCTAGAGGCAAATGTATGGTGGCCAAGATGTGCAGTCCTAGGTGCTCTCTTGTCTCTGGTGCATTCAAGAGGATGACCTAGTAAATAATCATTTTCACCCTAGAGGCCTCAGAGGATGGAAAAACTGGTCTGATAACGTTGGTAGAAATCCTAGGGGCAAGGCAGAAACCAAACACTTACACCTTTGGCATTTCCTGTCCTTTGGACTGCATGGGACACCGGAGAAAACTTTGCTTAGTCTGTTTCTCCGGATGGGCAAAAGGACTTTGGATTTAAAACTAGATAGAACACAATACATTATCTGAGAACTGTGAAATGGAACTTAACCAGTCTTCTGGTGGGTTGTTTGGTGCTTCCTCTGAAGCTTGAACTGGAAAAGCCTTTCAAAAGCTCCTCTATATTGGGTACCAGAGGGGTAACTGTGTTAGTTTAGTTCAGCAAAATAAACAAGGAGTCCTGTGGCACTTTTGAAGATTAACAAATTTATTTATCACATTAGCTTTTGTGGGAGAAAATCCCACTTTTGTCAGATGCTTGAAGATGGAGAGGTACAGATGAATGGGAGGAAAATAAATGCAGAGAAGTATAAGTCATAGGATCGGGTCAGACTGTACAATTAATAAATGTGTTAGTCTTTAAAAGTGCCACTAGACTCCTTGACTGTATTGGGTGCATCTGGGCAGTCTCAACAGAGGGTTCCTCAAAATCTTTCTTTTCAAGCTGTTCCAGGATCACACTATGTAAAATAGCATTCAGAAGTATTACTGGTTAAAAAATTGTTGGCTGTATTTCTTTAAATGAAAAATAGTTTCATAAAATCCAAAATATTTCTGGAAAACTTTGGACTCTGACAAAAGAAATTGATTTTTCAATTAAAATTTATTTTAAGGGCTTTTTTTCAAAATAAATTATAAAGGTTAATCTCAGTAAGAAAAAAAATCATTGTCACCTTTTATTTTAGCCACTGGAAAAACTAAACAAGTGATGGAAAGTGGAATAATTTTCAAATCAAAAATGAAAAAGAATTGAAAAAATTCATTCTGAAAGTTTCAGTTGATATAAAAATAAAGTTTTACAAAATTTAAATGAAGCAACCAAAACTAATTTCTTTTAACTTTTTTGTGATGTATACATTACTTTTTATTTTTATTTGAATCAGCTTTAGCCAATTGTTTAATGGTATACCAGATTTCTTTCTCGATGCTTGGGTGCCCAGGTGGTGTTGGAGAAGGGTTTCCTTCAAAGAATCATCCAACCTACTGCATCATGTATTCCACCAAAAGTTTGGCATTCTATTATTTGCCTTAACTCTAGTGAAATGTAGGTAAAGGGAATAAGAGCCCATCAAAGGGGGAGAGGGAGAGAGAAAGTTGGCTTTAAAGTGAGAAGCTTCTCCAGGCCTTAACTATAAATTGATGACCTATTTCTGCATAATAAAAATTTCCAAATTACAGAGCAGAAGCAAATTAACAAAAGTGAAAAAAATATATGATTGATGTATTTATACAGGCGCTAATACTTGAGCATAGATTTTTATAATGAGCTCATGACCACAGTGTCTGCTGGTAGGGTATTACATTGAGAAAATTGTCCATTTGGTGCATGGAAACAGTCAGCTGGAAATCCAAGCAATGAAATCTCTTGCACAATTTTGAGAGAACAAATGTTATGGTAACACAGAGTGCTGGCCAGTTTGAGATAATCTGAAAAAAGAGGTGCAGATCAAAGTGGCTATAAGCTTTTGAAACCCAGGGGCATCTTTTTCTGCTCTTTACCTCTTCTAAAAGTTTAGCATCCAGTATATTTCCAGGAAGTAAAAAGCTTTATCCTTTCATTTCTCTGTGAATTTCCCTATTTATGACACACCAACGTTGGCAGTGGTCCTACGTGCCATTCTGTAGATTTTGCAGAATCCAGTAAAGCAGGGTTTGGCAACCCAAAAAATAAGAGTTATTGAAGGAATTTTTTTAAATGGCTCAAGTATTTTTGAGAGCTGCAATGGCTGTAGCCTCCTTCTTGTTAGGGCCAGGCTGGCTGCAGGGCCTGTGGTGGGGATATGGAGGGAGCCGGGAGCTGGGGGGGGGGGGAACGGGCCTAGGAGCAGGCCCCCACAGGGTTCCCCAGTGATGGTGGGGGGAATCCAAAGCCACAAGGGGGCACCCAAAGAGCCGCATGCAGCTCTGGAGCCACATGTTGAAGACGGCTGCAATAGAGTAACTACTGATCTCTGCTGCTTATGCTTGAGTGTTGCATGTTGTCAGACTTTCATAGCTAGTGAAAATGTTGACATGACCTAAGTTCAGTTTTATTTAACAAAAATAAAAATTAATCCATCCCTACGCTGGTTTGCAATAAAGATCAACAAAGCGAGCTGACAGTTTAGTTGGTTATGTGACTAAAGGATAGTCAGGAACAATGATATACTGTACTGTAGACACTGGAGAGACATATTTACATTGTTACATAGTTAAAAGTGTGCTAATAGCTCCATGGGTGACCAGGACAAATATGACCATTTATTACTACTGTTTACAACTGGTCAGCCTGGTGTTTACTCACCCTGATTACATCCTTAAACCAAACCTCTTATCTGTTAATACTTCTGATTGTGTATAACAAGCTTGCTATTATACTTATCAGCTAAAACATAAAGGATTTGTTGGGGGGAGAAACCAGTCTTATTGCATAGTGATGAAGGCCTTAGAAGTAGAGTGAGAGCATTTAAAGGCACTCTTTTCCTCAGCTGATTCTGACCTTTTGTTCAGTGGGGGACTGGGTAGCCTAATAGATATATGTTTAACAGAAATTTAAAAAAGCCTCTAGCTAGTCTCATAGGATACTATGCTTCAGCAAGCAAAGAGACAACATACCCCTTAGTTTGGAATCATAAAAAGATGGACTTGTCATTTTAAACATGAGTCTGTCTGTCTTCTAACCTCAGACACTGCATGTTTGCTTGCTTGCTTGCTTGTTTGTTTTCCCAGTCTTTCCTCCAGACTTTGGGGGGAAAAACCAAACAAATTTAGAGATTACACTAGCTGCATAAAGGAGAGTAGTTTATTAAAAATAAATTTCCTTCACCTTTAAGACACTGAAATAATATGTGCTTTGAGAAGCCTTCTTCTCTCACATTCAAGCATCCTATATTACTGTTTGGAGGCCTTAAGTATGAACATAAATAGTAATCAGGGGTTATGGTGGTGTTTTGGGGTTTCGTTTTCTCTTCCTTTTTTTGTTGTTGTTGTTGTTTGTTGTAGCAGTTTGCAAACTGGCACAATATTTTGCCATTTAGTTTGTGTAAAGCTGCAATAAGTCAGGCCCCAACTGGCTGTGTGAGAAGTTGTATCCTAGCTCTAGTCTATACTTGCCTCACTTTTCAGTGGCAGTCGACGGGGAGATACACAAGGTACATAAAATACTTTTTGTGTGTCTTCTGACAACTTACTGATCTCTCACTACACACTAGGCCAGTGGCTCCCAGCCTTTTCTTTTATGCGGACCATTACATCATCACTGAAAGCTTTTGCGGACTACCATGTCCGCTGATCCGTTTTTGGATGTCTGTGTTCTGGCCTGGGGCAATGCTGCCCCAAAAAAGGATCAGAGCCTGCCCCCCCCCGCCCCACCCCGCCTCTTGGCCCAATCTGGCTCCAGCTGCTGATGATCAGTGGCAGGCAGGCCTTATCTGACCCCAACCGCTGCCAGCCAGGACAGGCTGCCCGGACTGGATCCGGCTCCTGCTCTTGCCGGCCGGCAAGTGGCAAGCAGTGTGGGTGGGCCTGATCCAGCCCCAGCCACTACCAGCTGCTGAGTTGCTGGCCACTGACAGGTGGCGTCAGCCTGCCACCAGCTCCTCCTACTGTTGCTGGCTGGCGCCCCCCCCCCCCCACCCCTGACTCACAGGGGCAGGATGGCAGCCAGACCAGAGAGATGCAGGGAACTAGCCCTGTGGGCCCAGTGGCAGTAACGCCCCTTGTTCTGACTGCCAAATGTGCAAAGAGCATCAGGTTCACAGTGATGTTGCACAAAAAGCACACTATTTAAATTCAGAGAATGTTATATTAAACAAGGATGTTTGTGAGGCTAATTACATTGTGAAGAACAATGTAACATTGAATATAATACATAAGAGATATATGGAATTATATTATTACTACATTGTCTCCCCCCACCACACGCATATATAACAGACCACCTGCAGTACCCTTGTGGACCACCAGTGGTCTGTGGATCACAGGTTGGGAACCATTACACCAGGCTAGGCCAACTGAAAATGCCTTCCGGTCATCTTAATGTAACTCTAGTTCCGGGGCTGGAGTTGCTATGGTGATTTCTGGAGTGATTGAGTGGGTCTACACGGACTGCCCAGTATCACTAGGAAGATCGCACTGATGGTGGTAATTTTGCTGCCATCAGCATAGACTGAGCCCTAGGATAGCTCCTGTGACAGAACGAGACTTTGAAAGTACTGTATAAGCATTAGCTTGGGTGGTGGGGAAAGTGAGAGAATCAAGCTTCTCTCTTCCATAGCATGCTTGATTATGTAATTTTTAACACATAGTAAGTTTGACTTGTACCATGATAGGAGGCACTAAATATCAAAAGGCTGCACAGTGAGAATAAGCTGAACTGATGTGGCCAAACAGGATAAACTAGCCATTTGCAAAATTACCCACTTCTTATGTTCCCTTTTTAATAAAATTTAAAAAAATTAAACTTCTTCACTTTGTTGAGATAACAGATTTACAATCTCAATAACACAATTTAATTCTCACAGAACTGAATTCAGACCTGTGTAATTGGGTGCCCTTCACTGGACACCATTGGAACGGCACTCACTCACATGATTTCTAAAGTTGATCCTGTTCATTTAATACCGTTATACGACATGGAAGGATAAATGTCAGCTTGTTCTGGCCAGATCTGTTGAGAATACACCAACAAGTCATTAGCTGCTGGTGTGGCATTTTTATTATGTAACAGTGCTGGACTTACAGAGGTGGTCATTTTCCCATCTGTGTAGTTGTATGAATGTACTTGGCTCAGACTCTTAAGTGCCTCTGTACTTTTGTCTCAAAAGTGGACATATTGCGTCTTATCTATTCTTTTATATTGCAGCTTATCTATTATATTGCGCCTTATCTGTTCTTTTGTGGGAACAATCAGCACTGTTTAATTTGGCTGACCACAAGACATTCTTTCTGACATACTTGCTATTAATTTTGGTGCCTGTAAAGACTGTTAGACCTTGGAATTCATGATAAATACATCACTCTTCATTTTGCTTTTGCTTTTTATTTTATCTAGTTCATTTATAATGGAAGGCTTTAAGTAAAGTTGATTGGATTTGTGAATTTTAAATTTATTCCATTGGGACTCTCAGTAATTTACTAGTTTAACCTCCAATCAAGTTCCAATAGATTCTGAAATACTGAAAGTTATAACATCTGCATGAGCAGCATATCTGTATTGATGTTCATTAAGGTGTTACGTGTGAGAAGCACAGTAAACTCTAAATATCTGTTCTTTGGATTAAATATAAGGTCACTGAATAACTTAAAACCTAGTTGTAATGATTTATCTGCCTAAATGGTAACCGCTATTTTGAGAGCAAAAAGCTACATTATTGCCCTCTCAACTGTGCAGTTGTTTCCTTTGGGGGGGGGGGGAAGGTCAGTTTGTACGTTGAAGAGACTCTCTGAGTTTAGTCTTTGTATGTAACTGCTCTGAAAGTGGCATACAGAGTTTTCCAGCTGGAAACAGTAAACTAGTTCTACTATCATTATTGCCCATGCACTGATTTTGTTGTTGTTGTTTTTGTTTCCAAGGGTTGTTTTTCTTTAAAAAGGGAAGAAAATAATTCTCTGCCATTAAAATGTTACAGAGCACATAGTCCTTGGACCACAGCATAGGGTAAAGATTTTCTGTACTGGTGCAACTTCACTTCAAATAATTAAACAAGGCATTAAATCCAGCTAAACAAGGCCCCCTGAGTAGACAGTGGGAGCTATCAGGAAGAAGGAAGTTCCATTATTTCAAGTGACAATGCTTTGCAAGAATCCATAAAATACAAATGAGAAAACGCAGGCTTTGATATGCCAACAGCAGAAACCACATTCCATGAGAACTAAAAGGTGATGGAGGGGGCAGGAGCCACGTCCACTCAAGTGGCATGAAGGGCAGTTACCTGTAATGAAGATCTGTGTTTTTTTTTCCCTACACCCCCAGCTGCTATCCCAGCTGAAATATCAAATACAGTTGTTTCTTTAGCGACAACAGAGAGGCCGAATGTGTAACAACTGTTTGAAGAACTGGATTAAAGGATCTCTCTTGAAGGGATGTTATTTGCATTGTGCCAAAAGATAAGTCACTGGTCTCTGCTGCAGCAAACTGTATCACCTTCAAGTATTTAAATATAAACTTTTCTGCAGGCGTGTTAGTGCATAGAATCCCAAATCTCTTTGGCATTCCTCGTACTCGAAATTCCACCGTTTAAAAATGAATGTGCGTGTGAACTCATCTTGGAAAACTGTGCTATATTGGTTACTCAATAGTTGTGCTTTATGCAAATTGTATTCAGTTTACTCTTGCTGGTCTAATAATTAGTTTATTTCCTGCAGTAATACAGAGAGCATCATTTCAGATCAAAACACTGAGATTTACTGATTATCTTTAGAAGTGTATAATTTAAAACATTTTATGAGTTTTTAAAATAAATTCAGTAAATGTTAATGTATATGCATATCTGGTAGTGTATTCTTAAATTGCTGTATTTTGAGATTGGCATTTTTCTAGTCTATTGCTAAATAATATATATTCTTCTTGTACCATGTTTAACCTTTAGCACACTTACTCCCTCTTATTAAAAGAAGCCATTTGAAATGTCAATAAATGATGGTTAATTTTTCATCATTTTTTATAAAGACATTCCTTACAGGGCTGTTACAAAGGTTGCTTGTTTTGTTCCTCTAAACCTTTTAAATATATGGCCTTGTTTTTCTAAAGGGGAAGAAACTTGTATCTGGGTAATATTATTTAATTCAGTATTTACTGGACTTCATTAGTAAAATATTTAAGGCTTGAATTGTAAAGCAACAGCTCCTTGGAGAAGGCTTAGAGAAAACTCCTGTTGTAGGAAATTAAATCAACATTGTCCATTAATCATACTGCATGTCAGCCACCAGACCTCTCTCGATTGTTCTTAGTGAATGTGAGGAACTATTAGATGTGTGAGGTCCTTAAAGGTCTGAGTAAGTCAAAGGGGAAGAGTTTAAAAAAATGCCACCATTAGCACATGAAAGAGACTTCAGAGTGAACAGAAGAAAACATTTGCTGTATAGGGCTAGTTACAGTTCTTAATTTTTTCCTCTTCCCCTCCTTTTTTAACTTCATTTGTTTAACTAAAATCCAGATGTTGTGATCAAAACATTAGGATCAGTGATAAATTTATTCTGGATTTTTTGTTGTCTAGGAATTGATACTTGACCACTTGTGATAAAGTTGTATGGGAAAGTTAATACCTTGAGTTTGCAATAAGCTCTGGATTTAGTGATAAGCAAATACACTTCTAAGGATAAGCAAATATGCTTTCTGGGAGTTCACATGTGTGGAATAATACCTTTCTTACATCATACCTGTCATGTAGGTAATGCTATATGAAGCAGTTTTCATCATTGGTGAAATATGTATTTGTGGAAAAGCAAAATATCTTTCAATTTTTGCCTAGGTTTTCTTTGGGGGGGGCAGTAATTTTGACAGATGGGATGGGGTATTTTTGCTGTAGGAGAGAAAAATAGCTGTGACATTTCTCTGTAAAACTTTTTAAGTTTGTCCCTGAAATAAATTTATGGAAACTTTAAAAGTTCTGAAGAAAAATGGAATGTTTGCATCCTGCATTCACAGCTGCCACCCTCTCCTAGTGGTTCAAATGGCAAAATTATATCCTTCCTGAGTCAAACTACTCAATGCTTTCAAAGCAAAGATGTTTAATATAGTTGTAGAAGTAGAACAGAGGGAATATAATCTTTGACCCATGCTTAGTAGAATACTAAATATTCCCTGTGCCATATTTTCGGCTTGTAATATGCACCCATTTGTTCATACAATGACTTTCTTAAGGTACAGATGTGGCAGTTGTGTATGCAAAGGAGTGCAAAATGTCATGCAAATGTTTTTTGAAAGTTTGAGCCTGGAAATTGTGCGTGATAAAGGTGTCAGAAGATCCGTACAAATCTTCCTCTGAAATGAAAGCAAAATCATGCTTTCAAATCAGTGCAATAATAATAACTAATTGAAAACATTCTATCAGGCTCAATAATCCTCATCTTTCTCCTTTTTGCTTGTGCCAGCTTCTTCTATGGCTGCTTAAAGACCTGCATTGTAAGGGACAGTCTTTCCTCTCTGAAATGAGGGAAAGAAAGGCAAGGGATGCAGGCAGAGGTGGACCCTGACCCTAACAATATATATACTACCATCATTAATTCCTTATGTTTTTATGCTTGCCTATTGTCCATGGTTACCAAAGATCTTCACAAGACGGGCATGTGTAGTTATAACACCAGTTTTACAAATTAAGTAACTGAAACACAGGAGAGGAGGGCCAGGCTGGTAGTCAGCCATCATTGTCTTCAGCATGAGCTGTTAGTGCTCTGTATTTGCATTAATCAGCCCTTATATGACCTGTGCAAGGCCAAATGGAATCATTGTCAGATCTGGGACCTGAACCTAGGTATCCAGATTCCCAACCCTGTGGTCAGCTTGCTCTTTTAGGGGAGCTTCCCTCCTTAGTGGAATTTATAAGATGGCTACTCCATCCTTTGTGTTTTCTAGATGGATGGTTTTGCTATCACATGAATCTCCTTCACGAATGCCAAGGGGACAGAAAAATCACTTGTCTGGGAGAGATGCCTTCAGGTCTTGACAACCATTTATTCAAGGAGCAATGACATGAGACACGCTGCACTTTCTGTACAGTAGATGGTCAGATGTGATTACAGTATTTCATTTATGTAAGGTATATTTCTTAGATATGTAGAGAGAATCAATTGTTGTATCATCTAGGTACTAAGTATGTGATGAGCATTAGATATATTTAGCTATTGCTGTGGTAGTTTATCAGAAACATATAATCTATAATTAAGCATGGGTAGCCCACCTCTCTGATTGATCCAAAGTTGAGCTACAGGAGCACTGGATTTTTTAGAACCCAGACCTAACTAGTAGTAGGCACTACGTGTGGTCCAGTGAATAGGACAAGGCTGTGAACCAGTGCATTTAGAGGCTACTTCTTGCTTTGCTACTGGGTCTATCTGTGACTATGACTGAGTTACTTAACTTTTCTGGGCCTCAGTGTCCCCGTCATAAAATAGAAGTACTTGGAGAACCACAGATGAAAATACCTAGATATAAGCTAAATGCTGTTTTGTTTGTTTTGTTTAAGTCATAAGCCAGCCAGTCTAGCAAGGTTTTGTCGTGGCTCAAGTTTCTAAATGTTGCATAAGAACTTTATGTGAGGTGACAATGAAGCAGAGGTTGTTTGAATTCTGGTCTTTTTTTAAATCAAGATGCTAATATAGCTTGGATCTAAATCCTGAATGCGCTGAGAAAGATGAAAAGAAAGAACAAAATAATTTTGTAATGTGTTTAGCAGCTTTCACATTTTTAGTGGAAAATTTGACTAGTCCCATCACAAAATGACCTCACTTGGAAGAATTGTGAGAGGAATTTGAATTAGAGTTGATCCAAAATAATAATAATATTTCCCTTCCTCTCCCTACTTGCATGGAAACTTTCAGTTTTTCAGTCAAAAAAACTTAAAAAGATTTCAGCTAAAAATCTTTTGGATTTTTTTCTGGAATATTTTGACAAAAACAACTTTTTTTGTGGAAAACAGACTCTTTCTGTAGGAAATGTTGTTATGTAGTAAGGTTAATATTCTGTCAAAAAAGCTGTGAAGGAAAAATTTTCAGCTCTCCCTAATTCTAGGGTATAAGATCAAGAAATTCATCCATGGAGTCATGAAAGCGTATCAGTATATCTGGAAAAAGGACTCTCAGTCTGTGAAAATTTCTGTTCCAGTCTTCTAAATTTGTGACTGGCCTCCTACCTGAGTCAAAAGTCAGTTATGTTTTAACTTTCATACCACTACAGAAAACATCATTTAAAGAACACTAATGTACATATCTGGGGCTCAAAACGTGTTTGAATCCATTTCCAAATAGTGGAAAATAACTTGTATGACTTTGCTGCTTGTGGGCTACCCTTCTTGCCTTGCATAACAAATAAGGAGTCCTGTGGCACTTTCAAAGACTGACTAAATTATTTCTCACATGAGTTTTTGTGGCACGGGCGGTGCTGCCACTGGGCCTATAGGTGCACAGGCCCTGTGTTGCCCTGGCTGTGCCCCAGATCCGGTTCCAGCTCTGGCCACCTGCTGCTGCCCGGCAGCAGTAGGAGCCAAATCCAGTCTGGGGCTGCCTGCTGCACCTGACTGGCAGTTCAGCAGTAAGAGCTGGATCCAACTCCAGGACGACTGCCGCATGCAGCAGCGGCTGGTGCCAGAGCAGGCCCACCCAGGCTACTTGCCGGCAGCAGCAGGGGCCAGATCCAGCTTCATGCTGCTTGCTGGCAGCAGCTGGGGCTGGATTGGGCCAGCCTGGGCTGCTTGCCGGCAGCAGCTTTGGGACAGATCAGGCCCCAGGGCAGGGCAGGGCAGAGCCTGGGCCCTTCTTTGGGGCCAGCAACACTCCTGTTTTGTGGAAGAAAATCCCACTTCATCAGATGCTTTGAAGAGGGGGGAATATGTGTTCTCCCCTCTTCAAAGCATCTGATGAAGTGGGATTTTCTTCTGTAAAGAAGGTTCATGCAATAAATAAATGTGTTAGTCTTTAAAAGTGCCAGAGGACTCCTTGTTTGTTTTGCTGAACTAAACTAACACAGCTGCCCCTTTAGAATTAGCTTTGCATAGTTTGTAAAGATATAGCAGAGTCCATACTGTCAGAGGAGCTAAAGATCTTCAGAAAGCTTCAGGTGGCGTAAAACCTCTCAGACTCTTCCTCTTGCGGCTGCTGCTGCTGCGGCTGCTTTGAAAAGATAATGAACAACATTTGGGGAAAGATACCAGTGCTTAAAGGAAAGATTAGAGAATTAAATTGCTGTTCAGTGAAGAAGAGGAAAGGATTTGAGCAACTGAGAACATTAAGGTCATGTTCAGTGCTGGTGGAAATGGGCTGGGCCCATTTATACTCACAGGGAGCTTAGCCCACAGTGTTTCTCAAAGACTGACGAGGAGGCTCACAGTTAATTAAATACTTCAAAAATTGTATTAATGTTTCGTATTTGCAAAAGCAATAATGTTTTCTTGAGCTACTGTTCCACTTAACAAAATTTTGTAACTCATCTTGTAAATAATAGAACAGAGCCTGTGGCTGCAGAGAGATGAAGTTATTATTAAAAAACAAACAAGAATCCTCTGGCACTTAAAGACTAACAAATTTATTTATTGCATGAGCTTTCATGGGAGAAAAATCCCCCTTCGTCAGATGCTTTGCAGATGTGGGAAATTGCAGAATGGGAGAAAATAAATGCACGGAAGTGTAAGTCATGGGAACAATTCACCACTGTAACAGCTGTTACATGACTGAAACGTCCATGAATTTATTTCCTCTCATTCTGTAAGTTTTCCCATCTTCAAAGCGTCTGACCAAGTGGGGTTTTCTCCCATGAAAGCTCATGCTTTGTTAGTCTTAAAGTGCAACAGGATTCTTGTTTGTTTTTTACTGAACTAGACTAACATGGCTGCCCCTTTGAAATTATTATTGAAACAAATTTTTTGATGGAATGATTTTTTTTTTTCCCTAAGGTTCTTATGGTTTTTGTGGATCAGGAGCAAAATACTCTGGCCCTCTAGAGGAGTCTGTGCCAAATTTTAGACTGCTTGAAAATGCCCAAGAAATAATTAATATAATTTAAATTGTGCCTCTGGGCTTTATTCCCCACAGTTAAAGCTTCACAGGGAATGAATTCCAAAGGGGTAGGTAGCTGTTAATGAAGTTTTAATAATGAATAACTTTTAATAATGAATAACAACAACTTCTAATGAACCTTCAGTTAGCTCTCCTGTACAGATTCCTTCGGCAGCAATTGCTGTGGACAACACATACTACTGAACTTAAGTATCCAAAAGAGAGAATGTACTGGTGTCTTAGATATTATTTCTGATGAAGGGCAGATGGCTGTTTTCTTCAAGGTATGTTTTAGAAATTCTTTTACTGGTGGGAAATATCAAAGGCTAATAATAATGTGTTACGCCAGTGTGTTAGAGAGGCTGGACAATATATCAAAAGATCTCCTGCAAAAAAAAAAAGTGGCAGGCAAAAGGTGGTGGGAAGAGGAAGGTAACAAAAATAGAACCAGCTGTGTATGTGTATGCGTATATGTGCATGTGAAGAGATGTGCTGAGATGAATATCCTGGGGGAGATGAAAGACAAACGAGGAGCCCTTTGGCGCCAAGACTGCTGCTTTGTTTTGCTGAAACTGACTAACACGGCTACTCCTCTGGAACTGAGGGAGACGGGATGAGTTCAACACCCTAGGGCCCACCACACAAATGCACGATCACCTGCTGACCTTAGGCACAAAAAGAGAATCTGTAGAAGGTGCTAATTTTTGGCTGGTTCAAGGATCCTTATTCAGATCCGTTCCTTCCTGGTTTATTAATCCTCATAACTGGAAATGGCTTTGCAATTACAGTATTATGCACTCCCTGTGCCAGAGTTTCAGGGGGTGCACTAAAACAGGCTGTGCTGAAACAGACTTATAAAGGCAGCTTGAACACAGCCCTGTGTGTTAAGCCATTTTTGATGCAACTTGATATGACTTCAGCAAATTAAATATTAAAAGATGCTATAGAAAGCTGCATTAAAGGCAAGACCGTGTTGTTAGAAAAAATTAGCTAGATCCCTATTAATATTCACTGTAGCTGTCATTTCATTTGTCATCTGAAAGTTACATGGAATGAAGGACCACATTTTTCACTGTCTTTAACCAGCCTCTGAATTTGCATGTGCAAATGTGCTCACAAAATTGTATATGCACATGACTGCGTGTGCAGGTTGGGTACCCAGCTACCTACTCTCCTCCTCTGTACCTATGCTCAGTGTGTGCATGTGCGTGAGAGAGAGAGATGTGTAAGTATCCGGCAAAAGCATTTTCAGGTGGCGTTAGGCACCTACAAAATTAGGGCCAAAATTTCAGTGGTAGGTTCCATCTGCAGTAGGCCACAAGATGTGTAAATAATAATTAGCATAATTAAAAATAAAATAGTCATTTGATTATACATGTTCTGAATTGATCTATTGCTAGTTTTCCTTTTACTACAGACTTGTTGTATATGTGTCAATTTGAAACAATTGCAGTTTCTGTTTGCCATCAAGTGGAGGAGAAAGTCATGCTGTTTAGGAATAGCCTACCTGAAACTCTTGCATTTTGTAAGCATTCTTGCCACAGCAGAAGTCCTAATTCTCAGGATTTGGGATGAGGGTCACCAAGCACAGATGTTTTTGCAATGAAACTGTGCACCTCCATGAAAGTCACTGTAGTACAAGAAATGATAGATGGTGTTTTCATTTTGCTGCACAAAAGGGTCAAAATGGCATGGGGAGCCCATGACAGCCCAACAGAGAAATGTTAGTTCTGAAAGGAAATTTATTTCATAGCTTCAGGGGAAGTTTGGGTGCCATGAATAGATTCCCTCTGTCATTGCATAAAAATGTATTGTTTGTAAAATGATGCTGTATGTCTGACAGTCAGTATAAGTGTGTTAGCATGGCAGTTACTTAAACAGATGTTAAATCAAATTTTGTAGCACAGTTTTACCCTTTTGTTTAGATGCTTTTTGAGAAAGCATTCCATAAATACAAAGACCAGGCAGATAATCCAAATTGTTTCTGTAGTGAGACACCTTGAAAAATTGATCTTCATTTGGAAAATCATTTGCATTCTTGGGTTCTTCCTCCTAATCCAGATGGCTAAATCCTTTTAACTCTATCATTTCCCTTTTGAAATATGGGTATGGAAGTATTTACTTAATTAGCTTTATTCTGTAGTGTCCTTCAGCTGGATTCACTAAATATAGAGATGGACACACAGTATTGCTCAACATTGCAAAGTAGGCTCACTATTGAATTTGTGGTGGATGTATACGTGTTAGAGATATTGGTTAATTAAGGCTCTGTTGACTCTTCTGGATATACTTTACTCCCCTTTCTTCTTCCAAAGACAGCCTCTTTCTACATAATTCCATTAAACTGATTGTGCTCTGAGGGGGTGGATTTAGGGGCAATGCTCTCATCTTACAAAGCAGGACCAATGGGCTATGTTCCTCCCACTGGGCAGCAACAAAAGAAAAGGTTTCCTAAAAGAGAAGATGAACACAAAAGATCAAAATTAGGTGTTTGTCCAGGCATTTGGTATCGCTTTCAAGTCAGCTTTTAAGAATGTGAATCAAAATCATCTTTTCTAGGAAGGCTCATATTGAAAGCTGTAACCCTAAACTAGTTAGCATGAGGGTGGCTCAGATGTTCAGAGTACGTTATTAGTATGATACTGGGACAGGGCAGATTTTCCCCTTCTCTTCTAGAAAGACGTTTAAAACAGAGTAACAGAAACATAGGAACTGATCGATACAATAGGCAAATTACTGGTAGAAATACTTTATGATGAAACACAAACGAATCCTGTGGCACTTAAAGACTAATGAATTTATTTATTGCATGAGCTTTCATGGGAGAAAATCCCACTTCATTTTAAC
This sequence comes from Podocnemis expansa, assembly GCA_007922195.1. Lineage (NCBI taxonomy): Eukaryota > Metazoa > Chordata > Testudines > Podocnemididae > Podocnemis > Podocnemis expansa. Next base: position 1,880,806 of record ML682232.1, read on the forward strand.
ACTTTGTGTTATGATGCTCTACAGGAAAACTAAACCAGGATTTCTGAAATCTGCTTTGACTTTTCATACAGCTTTTGAAACTCCTTTGAAATAGATTCCTTATTTCTGCAGCCTCTCAGATGCCTACATGCTAAGGTCAGGGAATGTCTTTCCGCACCCCATCCCCCTTTGCTGATTGTGGGCAGTAGAAGAGGTGATGTTTTTACTGCAGTGGGGTGTGAGGTGGTGTTTGTCCTGAGGCCCTTCAAGGGGCTAGAACAAAGCTACAAAAGGGATATATGGAGCCTTTTCAGGTTTAGACAAATAAGCGAGATCCATCTAAAGCCGCAGAAACCTAGACTGTTAGTGGGATTAACTCTCATCTGTCACATGGTCTAATTTCTACCAAAATAAACTTTCACAATGTTGTAGAAAGAAAAATTGTATATTTCTCTTTGTTACTTGGAAAACATGAATATCACAGACAGTCTCTGTTCCATCTTCAATTATCTTTAAACTGAAATGTAAACTATTTGGGATGTGAAATTCTGGTAATTTGTAATCTTTCAGTGTGTATCATGCCGTGAAATTTTCAGCGTTGGGTTTTAATTCTAGTTATTGAAGGAAATTCTAATTCCCTTTAAAAAAAAAAAATGAAAAGCCCCCCCTAAAGATTCACAAAATTATACTAGTAAAAATATTTATAAGTTAATAAATTACTTGCATTTAGCCACACAATGTACATATAGAAAGAAGATTGTTTAATGTAAAATGTGATAGTGTCATAACTTTTTTTGTTTGTGTATTTTAACTATACATTTTTATCTAGTGCAAGTACCTGGAACAGAGTATAGGCACAGTTTTAAAAACAGAAATAAATAAAAGCCAGTGCTGAGAGGACTACTGAAGGAGGATTGTGTATTTTGGAGAGAAACTACTTTCAGTATATTGTTAATGCCACTTCAGACTTTCACATTTAATTGTGGTGTTTGATGCGTTGGTCTTCCTCTCGTTTGCCTCACATATCTGAATTTGTCTTTTGCATCTGAAATGTATTTGCTTATTTTTCTAATAAGTTTCTGCTGTATTTACATTACTTTGCTTCAAAAGTGCATTTTTAAGGATAGTGTTTCTCAGTCCTCTCCTTTTCCCACCCTTCCCCCTTAATAATTCCCCTGGACCTCTGTTGCTTGGAGCAGACTTTGGCTAGCCCCAGATTCTGTGTCAAAGGCCATGACCCAGATGTCACAGCAGCCCATGCTGCTGGCCTCTTCTCTGAATAATTATCTGGAGTTTATTGTGTTGAAGGGACAGGCTTGGGGGCAGTGCAGTCACCCTGGAAAGCCAGACCAATGAACTATCCAGCCGGACTGCTGCACAACAATGGACCTGTAGGTTATACCAAAAAGGGAAGGAGGGGGTGGGGGTAAAGAAAGAAAGAAGGGGGGAAAAAAGACAGCACAAAAGATTAAATTAAAAAAGGGCATTTAGATAGGCAAGATTATTCTCAGAACTTAAACCTCTCTAACATTTCTTTCCACCTTTAAAGAAGAAATAATGTTTTCAAAACCTTTTAAATTGAAAGAAAAACTCTGTTTTAAAAATTATTTTAGGATGCTGGAGCAACACTGAAATGGTTCCTTTTCCCCTCTCCAGCTTTTTCAATCACTATATTGGGCTGAAAATTGCTTTATGCTCAGAATCTCAAGCACTAGAATAAGCAAGGAGTCCTGTAGTATTTTTAAAGACTAACAAACTTATTTTTCACATGAGCTTTCATGGGAGAAAGTGCCACTTCATCAGACTGTTTGAACTTACAGCCTTGCTTGTTTTGCTGAACTAGACTAACATAGCTACCCCACTGAAACTTGTCAAGCACTAGAATGACAGTCTTCTTAAGCAATTCTATGCAATTCTTATATCCTTTGGAGATGGGGAGAGATTCTCTCAGTTGAGAAATAGCTTTCTTTCCAAAGTGTCAGAGAACTAAGACATTGAGAGCAGTGACGTACAGGAGCATGTCCAGTATCTGGATTTAATATGAACCAGAAATAAATGATACTAAAATGCCCTATTTTCTTTGCATTTCTTTATCTGTTTCTGTCCATAAAGAGGATTCATTTTTTTAAATTTCAAATTCAGCTTTTGGAATGCTCTCTTGCCTCTTAAACCTTTTATCAGTAGTGAATGAAAGGCTGCTGGAGGTGGACTCGGGTGGGGGGTGGGAGTTCTTTCATGGTCCTGACCTCGGATTCTTTCTTAATTTTATCTAGCCCTGACCTGTTGGCTCTGCTCTGGCTCCTTTCAAGGCCTTTGGAGCTTCACAAACATGCAGCAGCTGAAAGAAACAATGACAGAGGTTTTAGGGGCTGTAATATTACACTCTCTTGTAACCTAGGCTAAATAGTTTGTAAACAGATGCTTTCTATGATGCATTTGCCAAAAAGCCAAAATGTTGGCTGTGTTAACATCAGCAGACACAGCTTTATAACATTTTTGATTTAGGACCATTGGTTGGCCCTGCTAGGCATTTGATGCATAAAATATGGGGGGGGGGCACACATTAAATGTTGTTTTGCACTCTGGATACATTTAGATTAAAAGAAAGTCTTGCAGACAAAGATTTACCAAAATTTCAGTAGAACACACATAGTTCCTGGTTTTATATTTGAATAAAACTGATGCAAAGGATAATGTTAAAAAGTGATCAGGCCATATAGTTTGCTGTTAGTGGTGTGTGTGTGTGTTTAAGTTTAGAGGAGTTTTAAATACATATACACACACTGTGCGTGTGTGTATGTGCGCGTGACAGTGGACACAATGCACACATGATATAACATCATTGGGAAGCTCTCACTATATAATGGAAGGTTTATATGTTTTTTACAGAAGATTATAGAACTAAAGAACTAACCACTGCAGAGCTTCATTCTTAATGACTTTCCTGAGAGTTCTGTTTGTGTAATCATGATCATTTAAGATGGGAATGATTACATTTTAAAAATGATTTCACCAGTGGTTGAAGGTATATCAGGAGTTGCTTTTTTGGTGGTGGTTGTCCTCTGATTTCTCATACTGACCTTTTTTCCTCATTGCCTCCATTCTGTTTGGAGTATATTAATTGGAAGTGCAGGATGACACCATCTGGTAGTAACCAAGTATAGCTCCAACTTTACATGTCTTTACCACTTGGGGAAAACAGCTACGAAACAAAGGGAATCTTTTTTTCTTCCTTAAAATGTCAATCACTGCTACTGTGATTACCTCATATTCTAGCAGAAGCTAGGATTTCAACTTACCTTTGAGAGGCCACTGATTATCAACAGAAGCTTGTTATGTTTTGGGACAATGTTGATTGATCTTGTATATTTTTCTTTATTTGCCACGATGTTCTGGAAACGCTGGAATTAAATTAGGACATTGTGACATTATTCATCCTAATGAATTTTGTGCTCTGCTATACATGCTGTAAGTCAGTTCTGGCACTTCAGTGGGTTTACTCCTTATTTGCAATAATAAAAAAACTATTTCTATAGGAGTATGCAGGAAAGGGCATTTCTGGTACCATTTAGAATGTCCACCTTTGGAAGTTAGTGTCTTAAGTTTGAAAACTGGGCTCTGTGTATGTAGACAGTAATATCATGTATCTTTAAAAAAAGTTTCTATTCAATCTAATTTCTTAAAGAATTGCATGAAGAAAAAAGACGATGATGATCCAGGACATAAGTATTTCTAGCTGACTATCAGCTTATGATGAGTGCTCTTTTATTGTGACACCAGTTAGCCTCACTAAAAGTAAAGTGATAACTAATAGTATTATTAAACAAACTGTTTGCTTCAGACATGGCTGGCTCTACAATAGTAACAAAATTGCCAAGAGGTCAAAGTCTCCTCAAATGCTCAGCAGTTCTCTGAATTCCTTGTGCATAAAATAATCCTATAGTCATGTTGCTCTTCTTTTCCTGGAAAGGCAATGATGTCAGGTCTATTCTGTTATGTGAAGAACTGAACAAATATAACTAACTTGGGGGTAGGGGGAGAGGAAATTTCCCTGAGTCATATTTTTGATATAGCACTCGATAGCTTTATATATAGCAGTAATGACAATACAGCATAAGTATGCTAACAGTAACTGAATGGCTTGGATATAACATACATTTGGACTCTCATGAGAGAAAGTACTGGAGATTACCTGAGTGAAAGTTTTTGCCAAGGCCTCTTATGAGAAATGGTAACTACTTTCATTATTTTTCTGTTATTCAAGTTATGATATATGCTCTTCAGTAGAAAGTACTTAAAGTGTAAGTTATATTTTGGAAACCGATTTTAAAATGTGTTCTATAGCTCCATACTTTTACTGTGAGAAACCTGTCCATCAGCTACTGTAGAGAGAGAATACTCCCTCTAGTGTTCTGTTGCTGAGAGAAACATCAGATTAGTAAATCAATGCGATAAATAATTTTTTGTAGTCTTTAAAGGGACGGATTCCTTGTTTGTTTTGCTGAACTAAACTGAGACAGCTACCCATTGGGAACTGGTTAGATTAGTAATGGCTCATGGAGAAATTTTGCAGGATGGTGAATTGAAGGGAAGTGGATAACTAATATTTTACCAGAAGATGCTGAAACACCTACAGAGACTGCTTTTCAGCCTATTGAGAAGATTTGGTAGGTCTTGTAGCAGGATGGATTAAATATCAATACTTTTGAGCAAAGAAAGTTAATATATATTGGGAACTTATATATGTAAGTGAAAATGTTTTAAACTAATCCACGTAATTTGTTGGTTCTTGCCAACTCTTGTACTGAAATCTAAATATCAAAGAACAATTTATGGTTGAAGTAATGTATTTTTCTTTTAATGCTGACAGTGATGGGTGGTACCAAACATATGTGGACAAGATCCTCAGCATAACTCCCCTGAGATCCTTGGAGCTATGCCAGATTATATCAAATAACCATGTGGCCCATAATGTTTTTACAGTTTATGCTCTTGTTTATGCTGTAGAAGGACAATTACAGCAAAATTTGTGAAACAGCTCTATCAAATTTATATGAATATCTCAAGAGTAGTTCAATGCTGGTCTCTTGATCAACAGTATCTCTATAATTTGGGTCGTCTTCTTCAATATATTGATTTAGACTTAAAAAGTAACAAAAAAAAATGCCTTTAAAAAAAGCTATAAGTGGCCTGATGGTCAGACTTGAAAGAACAGCGTACAGTCAGCAGCATTATTTTTAACAAAGTAAATAAAAATAAAAATCAGGAGCAAGTTAACTCAATTCAACCAGTTCCAAAGGGGTAGCCGTATTAGTCTGGTTCAGCAAAAACAAACAAGGAGGCGAATGGCACTTTGAAAGACTAAAAAATTTATTTATCAGGTGAACATTTGTGAGAGAAAAATATTCAATTCAACCAGATAATGAAGCAACTAAAAAACAGCAGCTATTCACCTTGTCTCCAGGAGCATGCTTTTCTCAAAACCCAGTCAAATAAATTAGACTTTCTGGAGGTAAATGCTAGAGGAACCAACTAGGGGCCTTGCACCTCTCGAGCTGCTGCTCACAAACAGGGAAGAATTGATCAGGGAGGTAGAGGTAAATGGCAAACAAAGCAATAGTGACCATGACATGATTGAGTTCAGGATGCTGATGGAAGGAAGGAAGGAAAGAAGCAAAATACAAACCCTGGACTTCAAAAAAGCAGATTTTGGCTCCCTCAGGGAACTGATGGGCAGGATCCCTTGGGAAGCTAATCTGAAGGGGAAAGGAGTCCAAGAGAGTTGGCTATATTATAAAGAAACCCTGCTAAGGGCACAGGAAGTTGCCATTCCAATTAGGAGAAAGAACAGCAAACATGTGAGGCACCCAGAATGGCTTAGCAGAGAACTCTGCTTTGAGCTTAAACATAAAAAGGAAGCTTACAGGAAGTGGAAGCTTGGTCAGATGACTAAGGAGACATATAAAGATATTGCTAGGAACTGCAGGGATAAAATCAGAAAGGCCAAAGGACAAATGGAGTTGCGGCTAGCAAGGGATGTAAAGGATAATAGGAAGGGGTTCTACAAGTATGTTAATAACAAGAAGAGGATCAGGGATGGTGTACGTTCCTTACTGAATGAGGCAGGCGTCCTCGTGACAGAGGATGAAGGGAAAGCTGAAGTGCTCAATGCTTTTTTTGCTTCAGTTTTCACAGGCAGGGTCAGCTCCCTGTCCACTACCATGGGTATGGCAGATTGGAGAGAAGAAGAGAGGCCGTTTGGTGATGGAAGGTCAGCTTAGGGACTGCTTAAAGAAGGTGGATGTGCACAAGTCCATGGGGCCGGACAAACTACATGCAAGGGTGCTAAGGGAATTGGCCGATGAGATAGCAGCACCGCTGGCCAGTATCTTTCAAAACTCATGGAGAGCGGGGGAGGTGCTAGAGGATTGGAAAAAAGCAAATGTAGTACCTATTTTCAAGAAAGGGAAAAAGGAGGATCCGGGGAATTACAGACCTGTCAGCCTCACCTCAATCCCTGGAAAAATTATGGAGCAGGTTCTCAAAGAATCCATCCTCAAACACTTAGAGGAAAATAAAGTGATCAGGAACAGTCAGCATGGATTCACCAAGGGTAAATCATGCCTGACCAATCTCATTTCCTTCTGTGATCAAATGACCGGTTTTCTGGATGGAGGAAGAACTGTTGATGTGATATACCTTGATTTTAGCAAGGCTTTTGATACAGTTTCCCACAGCATTATCATTGGCAAATTAAGGAAGTATGGGTTGGATAGGTGGACTATAAAGTGGATAGAAAACTGGCTAGATCAACGGTTTCAGCGTGTAGGAATCAATGGTTCCATGTCTACCTGGCAGCCAGTAACGAGTGGTGTGCCCCAGGGGTCGGTCCTGGGACTGGTTCTGTTCAACATTTTCATCAATGATCTGGATGATGGAATAGACTGCACTCTCAGTAAATTTGCAGATGACACCAAGCTGGGGGGAACAGTAGACATGTTGGAAGGCAAGGACAGGATTCAGGGAGACCTAGATAAATTGGAACAGTGGGCCAATAGAAATCTTATGAGGTTCAATAAGGACAAGTGTAAAATCCTGCATTTGGTACGGAAAAACCCCATGCACCGCTACAGGCTGGGAAACATTCAGCTAAGTAGCAGCAGTGTAGAAAAGGACCTGGGGGTCATGGTGGATGGGAAGCTGAATATGAGTCAGCAGTGTGCTCTTGCTGCCAAAAAGGCCAATGGCATACTGGGCTGCATCAAAAGAAGTATTACCAGCAGATCAAGGGATGTGATCATTCCCCTCTATTCTGCACTAGTGAGGTCACATCTAGAATACTGTGTTCAATTTTGGGCCCCCCACTACAAAAAGGACAGGGACATGCTAGAGAGAGTTCAGTGGAGGGCAACCAAAATGATTAAAGGGCTGGAGCACAAACCCTATGAGGAAAGACTGAAAGCATTAGGTTTATTTAGTCTGCAGAAGAGAAGATTGAGGGGGGATTTGATAGCAACCTTCAACTACTTGAAGGGATGCTCCAAGGAGGAGGGAGCTCGGCTATTCTTGGTAGTAATGGAGAACAGAATGAGGAGCAATGGTCTTAAGTTACAGTTAGGGAGGTTGAGGCTGGATATTAGAAAAAACTTTACTAGGCAAAACCTTGGAATGAGCTGCCTAGGGAGGTGGTGGAATCTCCATCTTTGGAGGTGTTTAAGTCCCAGCTGGACGAAACCATGACTGGGATGGTTTAGTGGGAGTGGTCCTGCCTCTGGCAGGGGGTTGGACTAGATGACCTATGAGGTCCCTTCCAACCCTATGATTCTATGAGTTAAACTAAACTATTTAAAATTATATCAAGCTATTCAAATATATCACATGGTTGTATTGTATTATATAAAAATTCAGTTAAGATATTTAATTTTGTGTGAAGTTTAAGTGAATCCCTGAGCCCATTTGTTGCTAAATATCAACAATCATTTGTGGCAAAGATGTGTTATTTCTGTATCTGAGACAAGGATGAGCGACAGCCTCTGTGGGTTTTGCCTTGACTTCTGAAGCTCTGAAGCCCCCTATTGCTGTCTAATATACATGGATGGCATATGTTAAACTCCAGACTGTCAGATCTCCAGGTGGGCTTGCTGTCACCAATCTTTTATTAGTGATTTATGTATAAACTATTCAGGATACCTCTACTGGATAAAGATAAGGAAGCCCTTTAAGTTTGTTTTCTCTCTAAGGATCTGCCTGGCTTTAGGGAAAGACTGTTGGATCCAAATGATGAACTGTGAGATAGAAGTATTTATGCCAAGTCCATATTGGGGTTGCCACATAGGAGTGAATCATATCTCAAGCCAGTAAATCAACCCAAAAAACAATGCCTTTCATATTCTAAATACAGACTGTTTTGAGAACAAAAAGTATCTTCTTTCTCCTTCATAAAATGGATTGTGTGATTTCCCCCCCCCCCCAAATTATCTGAGCTGGACACAGGTCTGTAGGCATTGGTGACTTTGTTTTGCATATGGTAAAGCCTTGACAAATACATCTTTATGAAATTTCCAGAGGAGTAGCCGTGTTAGTCTTCATACAGCAAAAACAACAAGAGTCCTATGACACCTTATAGACCAGGATTGTCCAACATCTGGCCCACCAAGGGCTTTTATCTGGCCCACTGAGTGCTGCTGCAAGAACCTGGGACCTGGGGCTGGCCAAGGCTATTTGGAATACCCTTTATCGGTACGTCAGGTGTGTGGGCAGACCTTTGACAATTTTGTGCAAGCAAAAGCAATGCCAAATATCACACTAATCATTATTTTGTTAACGTTTATTAATAAAGACTAATTTATATGTCTTATCTATCAAAAATTTTCTCACTGGCCCCCCCCCAACTGAGAAAGAAATTGCAGTGTGGCCCCTCACCCAAAAAGGTTGGACACCCCTATTATAGACTAATAGATTTCTTCCAGCATAAGCTTTTGTGGGTTCCAACCCATGAAAGCTTATGCCTGAAAAAATCTGTTAGTCTATAAGGCGCCACAGGACTCTAGTTGTTACATCTTTATGAAATACTCTTTCTATTGGATCTTGTACCGATATTAGTAAGGTAATTTGTGATTCTGTGTTGGTTTCTTCAGCTATCTACTAAAGCTTCTTTTTTAACTTTTTTTTTTTTTGGTCTGCTTATGTGCTGTCCTTTGAGTGCCACAATTTTTTGGGTTGTTTCAGTCAGTACAGAGTGCAGCATCCTTTAGTAGTAATAAATTACAGTGACCCAATATGTACTTTCCCGCCAGAATCCTGTCAAAGGCACAACAGTTTACTTTGTAAACTCTCTACAAGGATGATGGCTTCAACTGTTGATATAGGTAGCCTTGCTAAGAACTGAACCATGCTGTTGTCAAGTTTAGCAGATTCGTTAGGTAAAGAACTTTGTTTTTACATTGTAAACAATTCAGATGACTTCCTTATGTTAAAAAGGAGCAGGTTGCTTGTGTTTCTGTAGAGTCTATTCTTCATGTGATCAGTTTTTGAAGCTTTTCATATTATGCCCTAGTAAGGGTAATTATATTAAATTCTGTATGTGAAGCAGACTAATACAGATGTTTTATTTAAAAAGTCTGATTAAAAATTATGTGGCTGGAAGATATTTTTGAAAATGACTTTCTTGACTTTTGGGAGTGAAATTGTCTCTGCACTCTCCAAGCCTTATCAAGTGTTAATGAGGAATTCAGGTTAAGAAGAAAGCAGTGAGTATAAACAGACCTCACAGGTTCATTCAGCTCAGCAGGGCATTAGTCCTTAGCTAGTTTTCTTTTCACAGTGAAGATGATCAGTTCTGGGTGACCACTTTCAAAGGGCATAAGGTGTTTTTGAAGGTGCATGGCAGGATGATAAATTGTCATGTCTGTCATCCTGTGTCTTGCGGAAATGAAGCAGGGGTCTCTTCTAGAGGAACTTGTAAATAAAAGGATGGACTGTGAAACTTGGTCAGCTGGATACCTCTTGACTATATAGTATCCCTTGAAAGGCCTTCTGAGGAGTGTTTGAATTCAGGATTTTGCTGAGAAAAGATGAGAGAATTCAATTTAAACAATAAATAAAAAATGCCTCCAAAATTCACAACAAAAATCATTCTCTGGGATACTGAAAGAAGCTCTGATAACTAATTTTTAACTTACATTTAGTGCTCTTTGATGTCTCTACTAGAATCAGAAGTGCCTAAATATGACATGATGGTGCTTCTGGCTCAGCAGGAAACAGGAAGTCCTGAAAAGCATAAGACACCCCCCCCCCCGTTTTTTTTTTTTTTTTTAGATTCCCAATTTAATTTTGCAGCCTCAAGACATTTTAATAGTTTGGATTTGTTATGTCCCATCTTTTGGATACTGTTTGGATGTTTACTTTTCTCTCACTTTTGGTTTTCCAGATGTTCAGATGTTTCCCTCATTTCCTTTGGTTGGGAGACAGCAATGATCTCTTAGCAGTCTGCTGAAATTTCCAGTTTTAAAACCTATCCAGACATACTTTTATTTTGTCCTGGAGTGTAATCTATGTATTTGTCTGTTCGTCTGTCTCACTTCCTCTCCCTAACTGTAGTTTGCGGATTAGTAGAACTTAATAGATTTATAAAGATATATTGTCAGGTTAAAAGCAAATGAAAACAACATATCTTGCAATATGATATTAACGCTTAATTATTTAACACTGGCAGAGTGTTAAACTAGTTTTCCTTTAATTTTTTATGTTTACCTGTAGCATTATATTCTGCTTCAACAGTGAAACATTGTTCAGTATTTTTATTCTCACGCACTTAATCTGCTGCAAAATTTGTTTTAAACATAGCAGAGAATTTAAATCCAATGATGCTATTTCACTGATATCTTAAAGCCATGAAATCATTTGTTAGATTTGATAACCAGAAAATTAAAACAGTCTACAGTTGCAGCATTATCTACCCAGTCAAATCTCATTACAAGCTGTTTTTCTTTAACTCTCCTAGATATTATCTGAATGTATAAATCTGCCTGTGTTGCTATATATGTTTACTTCCAATCCACTATGAAAGCATTTTAAAAATATATACATTGTGATATGCATAATTTATGATAATTTACTAATTTTCACGTTAATGAGATTCAGCTAAGATGGCCTGGTAATACAGAGCTCTACAGAGGGACCTAAGGATTTAACTTACACTAAAGATCATATTTGTTTTAGGTCCACTTGAATTGTCTGAGATGGGCTGCATTAAATACCCGATTAAAAAGAAGAAAAGATTATTTAATTTAAGAAAGAATAAAATTACCCTGCAGACATTGTAGGACAAGCAAAATACTGGACAAGGCCAACACACTGTTGTGATTTTATATTTGTAACTTAAATCTTTGTGGAAGGAACTAAACCTGTATTCATGAACATTAATGCAGGAAGATAAACTAACATCTCTCCCAGTGTGGTACTATAAGAATTCCAGCAATAGCAAAGAAGAGTTTACGAAGCAGGAGTAGAAAGTCGAGTCCTTAAAGGGACATCCTCAACTTGAAAATATACCTGAAAGCTTTATGCACTATATTGGTGGAAATAATGCCCAAATTTAACAAAACAGAGATATGAGAAGAAAAATACGTATTTTTTCTTTTTCTCAGTTTGTGTACCTCAGTGAAGATTTTCATAGGCTTGAAGGAATAGGCATGTTTGGTGGGATTGCTTTAAGGTGTGCCCAAAAGATCCTTCTGAAACCCATCAGGGAAAGAGAAGAACCATTTAGAATGAAATTTTAAAGGGTTTTTTTTATGCCCTATAATTTAAAGGGAGCTGTACCAGAAAACAGAACTGAACTTTTAAAAACTAATCACCTTAAAAGAAATTTAACAAGTCAGAATCAGCTTTAAAGAAAATACCTAAAAGCTAGTGTTGTAAGTCAGAAAGGGGTATTAATTAGTATTATTGTACCCACTGTAAATACTCTGGAGGGCCATAGCCATATCATTTCTGGCTGTTTCTTGTTTGAAGCCAGTCCCATCTTTCCGTCTTTATTTCCATCTCACTCTCTTTGGAACAAATCTTGCAATTACAGGAGCTCATTCTACACTCTTTACTCCAGTAGCCTGCTTTATATGCTGAATGTTATTTTAGTGCACTGAATAATGTTCAGTCAAATCCAACATTACAGCCATAAAAGTGAGAATTTCTGTGGGAGGAAACTGAGGTTTATCACATTCCACTGAAGTCTCTGACATGATGCAGGGAGCAAGTTCAGGATTACTCTCTGATTCTAGCAAGCAGGTGTTGAACCAGAATTGTAGTAGAATCAAACTGATTCCACCAGCATCCTAGTGTGTCTGTGGATATTTGAAAATTTGTTTTCACCTATAATATAATTATTCCTTTTCTATCTGTGCAGATCCCAGAAGAAAGTACCATGTAAGGTTGTTGGCATATAATAGCATGGAAGAAGGTTACCAGGCAGACCAAACAGTCAGTACTCCAGGATGTGTATGTAAGTACTCAGGTTACATTGCAGCTCTGCTAACTTCTGAGCCACGACAGGCCTGTCTGTCTCAGTGGTTTTTTAATCCAGTAAAATATCAGTTTATGAAACTTTAAAAAAATCACTGCGTCTGTGACTACTCCAGATCCACGCCAGTCCTTCCCAATCCGGGTTTACTAACAGGCTTCTGTTGCACTTGTAAAACATGACGTTACAACTGGGAAAAGCAAGATAAATAGCAAACAGTACCTCCTTCCTTTGTTATTTTGGTTAGCCTATGCATCAATGATTTGTCAGAGAGATTTCCACTATTCCTTCCAATTAGACTAAAAGAACTGTAGAAATGATCTCTTGATTGATGCTAGTTTTTTCTAGAAATCGTGTAACAGCCTGAACCAAACCCCTGAGTGACCTCTAACCTTGGGTAAAATTAAATCTAGATCCCAATTTATCAATTCAGCTTTGTATATTAATCCTGCCAACATCTGTAAAGAGTTCTTGAAACAAATCTTGCTTCTTTTTGCTTAAACAGCTGTCCGTGATCGTATGGTGCCACCGCCTCCACCACCACACCACCTGTATGCTAAAGCTAACACTTCATCGTCTATCTACCTCCAGTGGGGACGGCCTGCATTTACTTCTGCACAAGTCATTAACTACACCGTTCGCTGTAATCCAGTGGGACTGCAGAATGCTTCTTTGGTGCTCTACCTTCAAACGTATGTACAATTCTGGAAGCCATTCTTTGTTCCCCCAGATCCACCCTCTTTACTTCCTCATCTGTCTGCCCTCTTTTCATTACTCTTGTCGTAATGTCTAATGTCCACCTTTTGAGACAGGTGTTCATCCCAGGCTTCTGCCAGATCTCAGATGCTAATGGAGCATTGTGGTTCTTCACCTTTGATAACAGATAGGGTCTCCTCCCTCCCACTTTCTCTTCTTTGAGGCTGATGTGTTCACTTCTAGCCCTGCTCCACTGTATACCTGGGTCATGGGAATGAAGATGTGGATCATGAGTTGCTTGTCAGCGTTGGGCTATGATGTGACTTTAATGTCTCTATGAGCTTTTCTTCTTTGTCGGAAGAAAGTAAAAAAATGAAAGCAAGGAATAGATGTGCCCTTTACAGATAAACTTGGCAAAGATGGACATGGTCAAGTGGTTTAATCACAGGACTAAATGACATGCTTGGTCTGAGCATGTGCCGAGGAGTGTTCTGAACACCCTGCAGAGAGGTGCAGAACCCATGTCTGCCTGTGCAGAAGGGGACAGGCAGGACAAGCACCAGAGAGGAACACAAGGCCAACAGTATAGGGAGGGGGAGTTTGTCTGGGTCACCTCTCCAGCTGAATGAGCAGGTATACACCATAGACTGGCCAGCCTGCAGACGTACCGCTAGAGGCCATGGTGCACAAAAGAAGCGGAAAGATTCCTGTGTGTGCAGGTGGCCCTATCACTGTAGCTGGTAGGCATAGGGGATTTTGATGAGGGAAGAGGGACTTCTACATGCACCTTCTGTAACCCAGACTGCGTGTGTACAGAAAGTGAAATATCACACCTCCTCTGTCTGCTTCTGCAGAGCCAGATATATGCGGACCTTTTCCAGTTGTATCTTAAACTTTAAGCACAACTAGGGATCTGTTTTGGCAGGATTAGTTGTGAGTGCCTAATCTGAGACCCTGGCTGAATTTTTTTCAGTGGTGCTAACCGCTCTGTATAACTTCAGCTGGAGTTGTGGGTGTTCAGGATGTCTGGAATTCTAGCCCTGGAGGTCTCAAGGCAGGCATCCAAAATCAGAGATCACATGTGACATTTGGGTCATAACCTCTCTGTCTTAATTTCCCCATTTGTAAAATGTGATTAGTATTTACCTGCTTTCACAGGATGCTGCAAGGTTTATGGATGCCTGTAAATGGCTTCAACAATGAAAACTGCCAGTGCTAAGTATAATGATTATGTTTATTAATGTGTTTGGAGAAGGAAAAGTGCTGTTTTAAAACCTACATTTTACCTTGTTACATTTCTGTCCATGAAAAAATACAAATGTGCATGTTGTGTAAAACACCTGACTTTAAAATGAGATGCAGTACAATTTTCTCATTTATTTCTATTTAAAATAGCTGCAGCAGGATAGTAAACTCCCATTTCTGACAGAAATAAAAGCTTTCAAATACACACTTGCAAAATTTGAACACAGAGGATGCGGATGATACAGAACAGATTAAATAAATGGCCAAAGGCAGAGTCTATACTTTCTAACATCAATGTAAATTCAGAGTTACTTCCTTGATGTCAATTCTGCTAGTCGGGTATCATTACAATTAACCCAGGTATCAATCAAAGCAGAATTTGGCCCCAATGAGTCCAAGCAGATTCTGATTCCTCATTAAATTTGTGGTCAACTTCTAAAGATAGATAAACTGTGACTTACATGCATCACCCAAAACACCCAGAGTGACATTCACTGCAGGGCAACTCAAAATAGATTTTTACTGTTCCATGCGTCTTGCTTCTAGCCTTCTGCACAGGGGTAAATTACATACTTTGGACCAACTTATCTGGATTTAAAACCAGCAGCCACCATTTGTATCCAATATCTTATTAATTCTTCTGCACAGGTCAGAAACTCACATGTTAGTTCAAGGTCTAGAACCGAAAACCAAGTACGAATTTGCAGTTCGACTGCATGTAGATCAGCTTTCTAGTCCCTGGAGTCCAGTAGTTTACCATACCACACTTCCAGAAGGTAAGTGCAGAAGGGATTGGGATGGGTCAGTAAAAATGCCATGTTAGAAAGGAAGTTTTTGAAGTCAATGGGCCTGGAAACTGTCATCTCTTTTATTTCTTTCCTTCTTTAGTAAATTTTGTCCATAATCTTTCTCCTTGTTGCTTTGTGCAGATTTGTATGTCTGGATTGTCCTTCTAACTACATTTCTGCACACTTTCACTGTTTCGAAGCTGTGAAATTGTATATGAATGCTGAAAAAAAAATCCACAGATGATGGAGTGTAAAATGTAATTTGTTTCCTCTATAAATGACATTTGAATGAAAATAACATGGATAAGAGCTTTAAATGATCACATTTCAAGAGAGGCCATTGACTTATAAATCATCTATTGTGTATGTTGGGGGGGATATATATCCATGTTACCAAAACCTGAAAATATCAAAATTGAAACAGCGTTAAAAATTCTATTTCCTATTCATTATTTAAGATGTTTGCATTTATCAGCTTGGACTGAAAATCTGTAATGCAGTCCATTTCATTTTCACTTTTTCTGTGCTGCAGTGTTTGGATGGCACAAACTGATGTTTGCCCAGTTGTGTACAGTACTTAGATCTTAGCTATGGACATTACTCCTATGATACTACGTTCTGCACATCTGTTTCCTTTGGAGTAATGTAAGTGCATGTGAATGTGTTTTACCCTAATAATATTGTGTTACTGTCCTCCAGCGCCAGCTGGCCCTCCATTGGGAGTGAAGGTGACTTTGATAGAAGATGATACTGCATTGGTTTCCTGGAAGCCACCTGATGGTCCTGAAACAGTTGTTACTCGCTATACTATCCTCTATGCATCTAGGAAGGCCTGGATTGCTGGGGAGTGGCAAGTGCTGCACAGAGAAGGTAACTAGAACCATAAATGCCTGAGCTGGAGGAGCTAACAGCAGTCCATGCAAGGAGAACTGAAAATAGCAAAATGTCTCGTGACCAACAGCAAAAGAAAAAAGTGCTGCTAGTGTGCATGGCAAGATCCTGAATGCATTTCATTTAGAATTATTTGCTGGATTGTGGTGGAAGGACATTTAAAACTAGTAAATGGAACAAAATGAGTGGGGGAAAAGCCTTCTGCAGTTCATTGCAGTTAAAGTTGTACAGTGAACTTGAAACGTTCCATAAATCCAGTTATACTTATTTAGCTCCATGTAGCTCCACCAGGGCAATAAGCAGTGGATGTTTTGTTTTTAAGTGCGCACATCTCCAGATCTCAAGTTACAAATGTGCTGTACTAATCTGAAAAGTGACTCTGCAAAAATGACATTGCAGGGGTCCATGGTTTTGGTCTCATTAAAAACTTGTTTCCCCCTAATTGCTAGGTCTGCAAACTCAGTATGAGTTCCCAACGTCAAGCTTTCTGGCTTTTCACCCACACTAATGAAGATTTTGCAATGGGAATTTAACTAATTGCATTGATGGTGTGAGCCAGCCAGAATATAATCCACCTCATTCTCTCAGATAGCTTTATTGCATCTGCAGTATTAACATGAAGAAAAAGTAAAGCTGCTTTTTGTCTGTAATCTGGGGCAACTCTAATAAACAGAAAAGAAGGGCCGTAACTACAGCAGGGCTAATGGGGCTTTGCCCCAGGCGCGCTGGAGAGGCTCAATAGAGCCACTCGTTTAAAAGGTGTGTTTTGCGGCGCTGGCCCCAATCACCGCTAATGACAAGGGGCATGTTCCGATCAGAACATGTCCTGGGTGGCGAAACAGCACCGTACGGCTCTGCAAAAGAGATCTGCTGGGTAAGAAGGTGCCATTATTACAAAGTAGAACATTTTCTCTTTGAGGAACAAAAGTTTCTACTCTTTTGCATCTCAACATCAAGCTTCTGTTAGTCACAGAAAAACTGTTAAAATGAAGGTCAAAATAAATACAAGTTTGGGATAAGTAATATTCCACTGATGATATAATTATCCTTGAAACAAGCATTAGAAAGCCAGGCAGCTGCAGGGCAGACAAGTGCAGTAGCTAACTTTGGAAAGAAATATCTAGGATTAATTATTTTTTGTTTTCATAACTGAAAATTTATTTGGCGGCAGAGACTAGATTTTAAAGTTTGTCCCTGCGGGGAAAGTCAAAAAGAATTTGCTCTCTTTCAAAATGGCTTCAGCATCCAGTTACTTTCAATGAGTGAGTGAAGCAAAGTGCATTTCAGGATTGCTGTCAGGAGGTGGAGACATGCAAGCCTTTTGAGAACAGTTGGAGAGAGATGCTTTTCTACAAACAGAGCTGCTATGACCTCCCCTCTAGTGAGACGGCAGCTGTTCTGAAAAGTGGCAGCTCTCACTAATGTTCTGTGCAATAGAACAGTATTCATCAACCTCTGCCGAAAGAGAATGGTCCAGCTAGGAAGAATAACAGCAAAAGGCACATTGATCCTAAAGAAGTCTTGAAATATGGCCAATACCTAAGATTTCAGTGGGCTTTAAAGTGAAAGGGGAATTTTGGTGTATGTGGTATTCCACTATTAAGGTCATTAGAGTCCAAAAATGAACTGACATCTAGTACTAAATTTCTTAAGGGAGCAATTGAACTCATAAGCTAATTAAAAGATGTAAATGCTCAGAAAATGTATTTTGTACTCACAGTATACTTGCTGTACTCTTGGGGGAGGACATGGTATATTCATTAAATGATATTATGTTGTTGAATCCCTGTTTTAAGTATATCATTCAACTCAGTCTTAACTATGGGAATCAAGAGCAGCATTTCCAATAATAACTCACTATGGATATTTAGAACAAGGGGTGCGGAGACGTATAGTTTTTGTAATAGATCACTGTCCATTTTTATGTAGTCTGGTATTGAAAATGCTGTAAAGGGTTGGCAAATGGAAAACAATAAATCTCAATCAGTTCTGCAGTCACTGACTGTGATTTGGTTGATAGGTTAGCGAGCTTGAGGGTTAGGGAACAATTCAGGTTTCTGACACGTCAAGAAAAATTGTTATGCTTGTATTTTAAGGTTAAATTAAATAGTGACATGTTGAGGGGCATGAAGGGAAGGCTGGGCAGATGTAATAATAGCTCTGTGTTCCTCCCTTTGCAGAAAAGCTGAGGTAGTAGCAGTATTAATGTTCATTTTGATAAGAACAGCTAGTCATATGCAACACCTGGTACTAATTT
Source organism: Podocnemis expansa (assembly GCA_007922195.1). NCBI lineage: Eukaryota > Metazoa > Chordata > Testudines > Podocnemididae > Podocnemis > Podocnemis expansa. The sequence continues at coordinate 1,899,182 of ML682232.1, forward strand.
ATTTCCAACCTAACCTCCTCCGGCAGAAGATTCCAAAATGTCAAGAGATCTAAGTGTTCTTCCCAGCTCAGACTTCAAGGATACATTTCAAGTGACATTGAGGATTATTATCCGTTTGCCGATACTTTAAAAATCCTTTTGACTGAGCTTGTGCCAGCAAAAGCAGAATCTGAAATGTTGCTGCAGTTTGTTGCTGATTTGCAATGTGAAGACTCTTTTGTCCTTGTTTTATTTTATGTTTTTTTAATATCTTACCCCCTTTTCCAAATTCACTTTAAATGGGTCAGACATTACAGCCTTTACACACTTGGTGTGCAGTAAATCAGCACAGATTGCTTAGCTCTTCGGCAATGTGTCTGATTCAAAAGGAGCTGGTGTGAAACAGCCTCAGGGGTGAAAGCTGCTATTTCAATGCTCAATGAGTTACAGCTCCTTTGTTTACAGAAACCTTACATTTGGCTTCAGATGTTTTCAGCTAATGAGTGATGTTTATGGAAAAGCTGGGGTAGCTTTTGAAGTATTTTCCTTTTCCCAAATGTATGCTCTCTTCTGTCAACAAAATGACCTCATGTTTCATGAGCTTCCATGATTCTATAAATTGTGACCTCTGAAAATTATTCATATTGTTCAAATGCAGACTTGTTTTGAGTGTCTGAGAGAGTGTGAGTGAAATCAGTGGGGAAGAAAACAGTGATACATTAGGTCCCAGAGTTGCTACTATTTTGGAAAGGAAAGGGTACATTTCTATGGTAGGAGGAAACACAGAATCATATTGCCGTAGCATTTTAAAAAGCAACAGGAATTGTAAGCACCATTCTGCAATCCTTCTGAAGGCAAAGTTCTCACTGACTTTGAAGGGAGTTTTTCCTGTGCAGTACTACATGAGTGGGTCCTATCCATTTATGTAATCTGGGTTTCTGCCTGCAGGGATTTAAAGAAATGAATACTTCATAGATGAGAGAGACACTTTGCCTAGTATTTTTATTTATTTATTTATTTTAGTTGCCCTGTCTGAGTATACAGTAATCACATGAAGCTGTCTGGCACTAAATAGGGTTTGATTGATTTCCAAATAACAGTATGATTCTGCCCAAAGCTGTTTTTTCCATTTTGCCAAAGTGCCTTGAAATTCTATGTATTTCAGTTCAGCTGCCTTCTCAGCCCAGTGCCATGTCATATTTGCATTAGGATGTCAGTAAAGAAGGGACTATGATCCAGCACCTGGGCTCATCAGCACAGAATATATGGGGGCAAGCTCCTGGAGCATGGATCACAGCGCAAACTGAAATGCAGTTAGGGCCAGGTTTAAGTTCGTTGACCTTGTGGATGGTACTGGAATGTTGCATCAACATGGCTTTATTCTGATAGCAGACTAGCCAGTGTATGCTTTACCCGTACTGTATAGAGAGAATACAGCAGACAAGATGGGAAGGGATTACCAAGGTTTGCTTCAAATCCTATATTTGGTATTTAGAATATGAAGATTGTACTCCCTTTTCTACACCAAACTCAGAGTTTGCAAGGAAGGAAGAGCCTGAATTTAGCCCTTTTAGCTAAGTTCCAGTAAATTCCCTGCATTGTTTGCCTAACTTGGACTTTTTTTTAAAAAAAAAAATAATCTTCAAATAGGAACAATAACTATGGCTTTGCTGGAGAACCTGGTGGCTGGAAATGTCTACATTGTTAAAATAGCAGCATCCAATGAAGTTGGAGAAGGACCTTTTTCAAATGCAGTGGAGCTTGCAGTCCTGCCAAAGGAGACTTCAGAGTCCAATCAAAGGCCGAAACGATTAGATTCAGCAGACACCACAAGTTAGTAAAAATATGTTAGTTACTCTCATTGTCGAGTACCAGAGTAAAAGATCTGTAACTGGTTTGGGGTTATTTTTGTTCCGTGGATTATGCAAAATTCATGTCCTTTTGCATTCTTAGCTGCTACCTCACCTTTTTTCTAACAAAAACCATTTTGGAATTTTATGTCCCACTCTGCTTAGTTGCTGGTTTCCGTTTTTCTCCAGCTACAGAGACTGTACGATTGAAATGCCCATTTTTGCCTTGAATATGTTTTAGAATGTTGCATCAATGTCCACTTTGGAACTGTCTGTATTTTTTCAGTCTCTGATCACCCCCTTATGGCATTTGATGTAAAGATGATGATTATTTAACATGGGATATTGTTGTCATGGAGTCAGTCAGGGTAAGAACCCCTGCAAGAATGAACTCACAAGGGGCATGATGGCTTCCTAAAAGCAGAGACATGGAAATTTTCTCTGATCCCTAGGTTTTCAGTTGCTTGGATAAGTCAAAAACACTTAGTTGCCTTTGTTCGTTATATACTTTGTGTAAATTAAGTTACAGGTTTTGGTAGTTTTTTTCAGATGTGAATTGAATGACAAGTTGCTCTTCTGTCCAGGGGTGGAATTTATCTGTGTGTGTTCTTCAAGATTTGGTCAGTTATTCTAAGGCTCCAAGTGTGAGAGAGGGAAGGGTAGGCCAGGGCAGTAGGCTTTCAGAGATGTGTACTTTTTGCCTTTTATTATTGCTAGCTTGAGATGTTACACACAATGAGGGTAAAACCCATTTTTTCCCCTCTTACTCAGGCACTATCTCCCACCCCTACAAAATTAATGAGAATGTTGTTTGGCTATAGAGCAAGTAAAAATGAAATAAAGGCTCCCAGGATTTGGTCCAATAGGAATATGATATACTAAGCAAACAAACAAATAATACCCATGATATTGAGCCCTCCCAGTTGAAAATGCTTAGAAGCCCACAAATTGTGTCCCCTTAATCTACACTGCAAGTCACTCCAAAAGAAATGTGAAAATATATGACAGCAAAGTACTGGAAATCATGTAAAAAAAGAAGAATTTGTCACTATTAGTGTGGTTGTGACTCCCATTGATTCCCAGATAGAAAGACACGAGATGACTGTTCTAGTTCAGTGAGTCTTTAAGTACCATGTGTTCTTTCATGCTGCAGCTTATTCTGGCTATTACCACCTGGACCAGAAATCAATGACTGGCATTGTTGTAGGAGTTTGCATAGCTCTGTCCTGCATCCTTATCTGCATCCTGATCTTGATCTACCGCAGTAAAGCCAGGTATGTTTTCATTTATGGTGAAATGAACTTTTTTTTTTTTATAAGCCCTTTTCAACTGCTCCTGTGTGACTGATTAATCTTTACTAAATTACTGTCCAGGTGCTTTGGATGAGGCTGAAGCGCTCACCCATCTGTGGTATAAGCATGATGAAGTGAGGTTTTCCCCCCAAGATCTCATGCTCTCATTGGCTCTCTCTGTTTCACCCAAGCCCTTTCTGTTGTGGAAGGGGTAGAAGGCAGGGAGAGGTGTTAATGCTGCTTGAAGTGTCATTAAAGGTATGTCTACACTGCCAGCAGCATTGTCATTGGAGAAGGATTGATTCTGCAGGACTGATTGAGTGGGAGTGGAGACCCACTCAATTGATCCCAGATGTCAACACAAAAAGAGTAATGCTGCTTCGACCAGAGGGTATTTCTGGTCAGAACAGCACAGTGGAGGTCCCACAGTAAGTGGAAGCTAGTAAGTTGCTGGGAGATACATAAGCTACATAGACTGAAATCCACCTGCAGTGTAGGCCAGCCCTAAGACTATGGCAGGGTTTCCTGCCAGACTCAAATGAACATTTGGTTTTTAACAGCTACTCCCCTGCTTGGCCCCAGCCCATTGAGCCTCAACCCTGTAGTATCCCTGTGGAAGAGTTTCTGTATGCTTGGGGCTGGAGGAACCATCAAATAGAGTCCAGCTCTGCTGACTTGAGCTCCCTTGTACCAGTGCAAGTGGAGGTCACCATCTGGCCCTAGGTCATTAACTGCTGGAAGGACTACAAAAGACCACAAACTCTTATCTGATAAAAGAAGTAATACATTAGTAATTAGTAAATCTTCATCCATGATTCGGGGCTTTTTAGTAGTTTATTTAAAAATTTAAAAAAGTTTTTTGGTTCAGCTTAAAGCAGCTCATAAAGATAATTTTAAAAAATGTATGCATAGCAGAGTGTCAGGATGATGAGAGCATCTCTTTAGCTTCCTTGGGGTATCAGAACTGCTCTGATGTTCTTGATTGTTTATTCCCATGGGTAATGTTACTGAACATGAGAAAGGCTCTTTATATATATACATTTACAGTCTGTTCAGTGTAATTTCCTGGGGGAATAGGATTGTACGGCACAGGATGGCATTTGAATTCTGTATGAGTAAGAAACAGAACATGAGTAAAAGCTGTAGATCAGTATTATTTGAGTAATAAAACTTCAGTGAAAGGCATTAGCCTTGATACTGTAGGTATCATCAATGGGCCAATTATACTCCTACTTAATATTGCACAGGAAAACATCTGCTCCTAAAACTGCACGGCAAGGCACTGACCAGCTGTCACATACCAATATCTCATTAGCCAGTGCAAACGAGGTGGGGAAGAGTATTGAAGGAATTACAGAGAACGAAGAATCCTTATTGCCAATGATAGTGGGAAACAACTTCATTGATGCTAAGGTACTGTGAGCCTTCTTCACTTCCAGCATATAAATATTTCTGCAGTAACCATTGCCGTAGCACCTGCATGCCTCCCATCATTAAAAATATGTGAAAGGTATATGCTTACCAATAATAATAGTCCAATAGGTAGCAGAACAACCACAGATGTTGCAGTCCCATGGCAATGTTAATCTGCCAGTAGATTCATCATAAAGTTCAGCCAAAGGTCTGCCCATATACCTATGCTTTACACCAGTGGTTCTCAACCACTGCTTCAGGACACATTAGTGTATTGCTGTGCAGCAATAAGTGTGCCGTGGAGAGCCAGGGAGATGACTGGATTTAGCCTGGAGGGAGTGGGCTAATATGTCTTGTAGAATAGCAATGTGCTGTCAAGTGTGTCACGACCCACAAAAGGTTGGGAACCACTGCTTTACATTGTATTCTGAAGTTTGCCAGGCATCACAAGGACACGTGTTCAAGTTCAAGCCTGCTTTTGGGAGTACCACTCTCTTGGCCCAGAAGCTTCTATTCCAGGTGTGACCTGGGCCTCCTGGGATAACCACCTGAATATGCAAAGATCAGGGCAAGCGGCAAAAAGGAGAGCAGATTCTCCCAGCACTGGTGGTTTACTTGGAGATAAACTCCCCCAACCAGTCACAAACCAATGCTTCTGATCCCCCACAATGGATATCAAGAAGCTACCATATAGTATAGCCAGCTCCCTTTACTGCATTCCAGTCACTGGTCCCCAGTACAGCCACTAGCTCTGTTAAAGAAATAGGTTCTTCTGACCCCAAGGGGTCAGCCAAATTACACAGAACGATATAGGCTTGAATCTTACCCAAAATAACACACTGCCAGCCAATCCTTTACTAACTACAACTAAAGGTTTAATATAAAAAGAAAAGAAACAAAATGAGAGATGTTATAGGGTCAAAGTGAATCACATACATACAAATAATTTAGAGTCCAAAGAAGATAAGTCCTTGTTTCACAACTTCAGTTGTTAGTGATCCACTTTATAGGACTAGAGACCAAATAATCCAAGTGTAGAGTTTGTTCTAATTCTCCCCCATGAGAATTAGCAGGGCAGTTTCCAGGCCAGTGTTGGCTGGGATCTCAATCCTGCACTTTCCCTGAGAAGCTTGGACAGATGTGAGACGAAGGAATTCAGTTCCCAATGTCCTTTTATAGTTGCAGCTAGCAAGGTGGGCATTTGCAGGTCAATTCTTAACATGGGCTTTGATGACAGTTCCCAGGTACTTTCTTAAGTGGAGTATAGCAATACCTATTGTCCTTTGAAGGAAAACCTTCACCTCCTGGGCACCCCAGGTAATTAACTGCATTAGCGCCATTAACAGACAGTTTACATTGGTACATCAAAGGTCCCTTTAGATGTTAATGTTCCCTCTTGACCCCTTCCAATAGAACAATGGTAACAGATAGAGAAGCACTTCATTCACCTTGCTAATCTCTAACAGGATACCTGTAAATATCTTCAAGAAACCACTAAGGATACAAATGCATATCAAAGCCCTAGCCTACTCATACATTGCATTTCCATATAATATGTCTTCAAAGGTAAGACATAGGTCATTCATTTTACACAGATAGCTTGGCCTTTTCAGGCCTAGCATGACACCAGGCACCAGGAAACAAGGCTTGTCAAAAATCTGAGCCTCAGTCCATTCAGCCTTGTAAATATTGTAAGCATCACCATTAAAGGACTGTGATGCTGAGCAGGTACTAAAACATGCATCAGTATCTTTTTTTAATATATCTTCTGTGATAAAACAAGTCGAGTTATATGTATCTTATACACACAGGTTCACTAGAGTCAAGTGATATAATAATGCATGTATTAGTATTTGAGTGCTAGCAGGATGCTCAACAATGTCCAAGTTATAATTAGACGCGACTCCTTCCCATAGGCACTTAAATTGTGAGGAACCAGTCTGGCAAACATGAGTGCTTTGAGTGCTTGCTCATGTCCATATCAGGTCAGAAGTATGTGCGCCACATGCACTGGTGCCGGAGATTTTTTTTCCTTCACTGGTATTCATAGGGCCAGCTGTAGCACCCCCTGCAGTAGTGCCCTGGTATAATGAGTGCTGCCACCCTCCCTCCACAAGCCTAGTTCCAGCAGTGATGATGCTGGAACATCCTTGCCTCAACAAGCCTTCTACCAGTGGTTTTAAATATGTAGATTTAGCATACATAGTTTGTTAGCTGTTAACTAGCATTAGTGTTTAGATTTAGGGTGTATCTATAGTGATGGCAGCAAAATCGCCACCATCAGCGCCATCTTTCAGGTCTGATTGAGCAGTCTGTGTAGACCTGCTCAGTCGCTCCAGAAATCACTCCAGCTCCAGAACTGGAGCTTCTGTAAACTGACTGGAAGGCATTTCCAGTTGGCTTAATGTGTAGCAAGGGATTAATAAATCGCTGGGAGAAACGCAAAGTATTTTACTTACCTTGCATATCTCCCATCGACTGCCACTGAAAAGTGCGGCAAGTATAGACAAGGGCTCTGTACAGTGGGAACATAGCAGTGCGTCACACTTATGACATTGAACGATATGAGCAACACATCTGAAAGAACGTATGTTATGGAAGGTTATTAACCATTTTTTATCATTACTCTCCCATGTTATCATACTGACAAGACGCAGTACTGTGACTTCAGTGGAGCTGCTCATCTGAAGAGAGTTTGCTTGGAACCAATTTTAATTCAGATATATGTAACATACCCATTAATTGTGGAATCTTAGTGGTGGTGGTATCTAGAAACAATTATGCCTGAAATGTTTTACTGTGTTTGTGGCACTGTGTTTACTTTTGTGCCATGATTTGTTTTTAAACCTTATGGCAGCTTAATTTGATAAAGCAAGATATTCTCTCTCTCTCTCTCTCTCAGGGAGGAACTGATCTGATTATTAACAGTTATGGCCCTATCACAAAGACCAGCTGCAAAAAAAAGTGGCTCTTCTTCCAAGAGTCTAAGAAGGTGAAGGCAGAAGAGGTAACCTATCTAAATGAATGTGAACATGAAAGGTCTGGTATAATCCCATAATATTGCAGGGGAGGAGAATTAGGCTTGTGGTTATTAAAGTTCACTACTAAAGGCTTAGCCTTCAAGGAGATGGTTTCTGTGTCTTGGTGTAAAATGATAATATCCTGTCTCCTTGTTAATTCAAAGGGAGAAGTTGCTCTTTCTCTATTGCATCTTAATTTGTGCAGTGTAGCTCTGAACTGTTAAACCACTGCTGTGTTTTATCTAAAACTGACTGCACTCCATCAGTGGATGAAGGATTTCTCAGGGGTTAAAGTATAATTTGGTGGGCCCCCTTCCTGCATGTTCAGGCCCCAGCCCAGGAAGGATGAAGGCATGGGATGTGATGGAATGGAGCAGGGGCAGGAGGTGGGGGTGTTGAAGGGGTGACTGGGTGCAGTGAAGGGGAGGGTGGGAGGCTGGAGGTGTCAGGATGGTGAAGGGGGGCACGGGCAGGAGATGGGGACAGAGAAGGGTTGGAGCAGGGAAGTTTGGGGGCTGGGGCTATAGGTGAAGGGGACACTGGGTTGCTTGATCAGGGCCAGCCCAGCAAGAGAGAGTCCACCCCACCACTCCCAACCCCAGCCCACCTTGCCACCCTGGGGCCTGTGGCATGGGGGCAGCCTCGGCCTTGTACTCCTGGCTCCCGCTCCTCCTCCAGCAGCCCAGGCCCACCCCTGGGGCCCCTTACCTGGCCACAGGAGTGGAGCAGCCACCCCACGGGCTGCTCCTTCTGCCCTGAGCCTGCTCAGTCAGAGCAGGCTCAGGGCGGGAGTTTTAAAAGCTCCCAGACTAGGGGAAGCTCTCTGGCAGCCAGAAGATTGTCTTCCAACCAGCAGGGAGCTTCCATCAGTCTGGGAGCTTTTAGAACTTCACAGGGGTAGTAGGCGGAATGCAGTGTTCCAGCTGCTGTTTCTATTTCTAGGGGCCCCGGAACGCTGGTGCCCTAAAAATGGTAGGCCCTGGAAACGGCATTCTGGTGCATTCCAGCTTCCTTTAACCCTTGGGTTTTCTGCATATACCCATCCTATGCCCAGATGTAGTACTAAATTTCCAATGTAATTTGTAGACAGCAGTTTAATAATCCTCTTACCAACTTGAGTACTAAGTAAGTAGGTAGCATTATCTCTATGCTTAAAGAAGGAATATAGTAAGAGAGAAATTAAATGGCTCACCCAGAGTACACAGGAAACTGCGTTATAGCTGGAAGGGGAACTTCAGAGTCAGTGGCTCCTAATGCTCTGCTCTGACCCACACTTTTTGGATAAAAGGCAAACTATAACAGTAAATAGTTCAATGTAGCAATGCTAGCTTACACTCACTGGGGATCTGACTTACGTTTGTTGAGTCATTATGACGTTTACCATTTTCTCATACAATCAAGAAACAGGGCCTTTCCATAGCTGTGTTTAAAATGCATATTCCAATCCACTTCCAGCCAAAAGATTGTCCAGAGTGTGGTGTAGAGCTGCATATTTCTGATGCTGCTTCAGGTAAAATATTTGTAGTCATCGTTACAAGTACTTCATGGAGGGAAAACAGATACCCAAATGTAACCTTTAAAATACAATCAGGGTCCCCAATGAAAATTAGCCACCATTATCTGTACTTAAGTAGGAGGAATTATTTCATCTAGTACTGGAGAAGAGGACATGAGAGAAACTTGAAACTATATCTTTTTTTCTCTTTCTGTTGATCGTCCTTCCTAGCTAGAGCTTTAGACATTCCAACCAAATGGGATGGGGAATTAAACAAGCACTGTGTAGGTATCTACTTGACAGAAGCTGATTAATCTCTCTCTTGCACCTTGTTTTTATCCAGCCTCAGAGAAGATTTGTCCAAGCTGTGTGCTTGTATCAGCCAGGCACCACTGTACTGATCAGTGAAGATGACTCCCCCAGTTCCCCAGACCAGCAGTCTAAGTTCCAGGTGCCATTCAGTAGTGTAGCCGATACAGAGCATTCAGCAAACAGTGAAGGAAGTCACGAGACCGGAGACTCTGGAAGATTCTCTCACGAGTCCAATGATGAGATACATCTTTCTTCTGTTAGATGTGCCAACTCACACACCTCCAGTTCATTGGTAGGCAGTGACTCAAGTGTGAACATGAACCCTGTCTTGAGTAACTGCGAAGAGCCTCCTGTACCATTGGTAACTGACCAGACTTCTACCTCATCTCTTCAGATACAGTGCACGGTACAAAACTGAATTAACCTATCCTGACAGTCATACCAGACATTCTCACTATGTATGTCTGTTCGAAGGACAATGAACAGGGAGCCAAAGTTTATTGTGGAAAGCCTGATAACCTCTCAGGTGATTCTGTATTTCTTTTGAATGTTTTTCTTAAAAGTCACTCATTTTGAATGTTCAGTGGTAAATAATGTGAAAGGACAGTAAATATTTCTGACTAAAGTTAAGAATATATCACTGGAGCAAAGGGAAGGCTGTTAGCCCCTTTGCTGAATATCTACCTCAGTTTGCCAAATGGTGAACTCTGAACGACGACTGCTTTACCTCATTTGTGTTGTATTTGGTCTCAGCTACATAACTGATGATACTTCCTAGTATGAATTTTTTTTTTTCTGTGTGTGTAGTGTGCGTCCGTGTGAGTGCAAGAGATCAAGGAGTTGTATAGGTAGATGAAAAAGACTGTTTAGCTGAAGCTCTGACTTTAAAAAGAGGGAACCCTGAGGGGATTAAATCAAATGCTTCAACATGACTGACTTGAATATCAAATAAGAAAACTGGAGGACCATTACCTTTGAGAAAACTGTGCATCAGTATGGGAGTAGTGAGGTTACTACTTTACTGAACATTCAAACAGCTACATTTTTTAAAAAGTAATCAGACTCTCCTTTTGATCCTCTTGATTGCTGTATCTTTCAGTGTCCCAATCTACCTAGGATAGTGCCTTTTCCACACAGTTCTGTCAGCTCAGCAGCTGCTGACAGAATGCATGTTAAATCCATAGGGCTCCAGGGCATGCTGGATTTTCCACAATGACAAAAAACTGCCCCTCATTGACAGTTTCTGCTAGAAAGCTTGGTGAAATTAATTAGTATTCAGCTTTCAACCATGTGAAAACTCTACCTGAAAAAACACACAGAATAGGCAACTAATGCTGAATGTTTCAGTATCTCAGTACTTCATAGCAACGGTGCCTTCCATTATATATAAAAATGTATAATAATTTTACTGCTTTGCCTTATGCCTTCTTAGTATTCATAAAGTTGCTTTGGAGTATAGAAAGATGCCTTAAATACAACTAAGAGTTCATGGGTAAACTGTGAGATTAGTAATCATAGGTCATTTTTACGTAGCTCTGCAGTATGTCTGAGCTGTTGTTTAGAATGCAGTTTTGTTTCTTGCTTCAGTTAGGATGCCATTGGCTAGGAATTTTAGCTTAGGGAGTGACTTCAACCCCATGGCAGTCTACAACTCTAATTAGTCCTCGATGAGAAATAAAAAGACAGAGCTTTAGTTGAAATGTCTGTTGAAAGGGTGAATATTGCACCTGCCATGTACCCATACAATTCCTGTTTTATACTACCTCTTTTTAAAGTTATTCTAGTGTTATTTTTTTTTTCCTGTACTCAGGGAACAGTGTGTTACTTTTGACCTGCCTCAAAGAACTGTGGGGCAAACTGACAGGGTATTACGTTTTTGTTTTTGTAATGGGCAGGGTGGAGGAGGAGGTCGAATTCATTAATGTTGTAAACTAGTTCATATATGCTTCCCCCCACAGTTCATTTTTTTAAAATAAGAATTGGGCATTTGTTTATATTTTTCAAAATGTCAAAAATTTAAGGTTGTGATAAAACAGCTAGTGTGAAATCCTGGCTCCATTTATGTCAATGTCAAAACTCCCATCAGCTTAATTAACACCATGATTTCACCCCTTATGTGATCTGAATGACTTTTGGCTGGTTATTTACAACTCAGAAGCTAGTCAAAAGTCATCTATAAGCCCTAGTGTTATGTTTTTTATTTATTTTTAATTTTTTGATGAAGCGGCCTGTAGTTACTATAGATTTTTAGTTTGTAACTGTTTGCTTATTCTGTACCAGATAGTACATGTTCACCTTTTCTCATAGCATTGTTGACACAAAGGCTTTAAAATAATAATCTTGTACCAAAGAATTTTCTGTAGAAAAGAGAAAAAAAAACCTACATATTTTCCAAAAATAATTGAATTAGTTTAAACAAAAACACTATAGGTTTTAAGAGCTGAACACAATATATTGTATAAGTAGTTACTAACCAAAAACAATAGGGCTTCTATTGATTGTAGTAGTTGATTGCATAGTTTTAGTGTACACTTCTACAATTTTTAACTACCTTATTGTTACAAGAGCCTTTAAAGAAAGTTGTAATAATGTCTTACCAGCAGATATCTCCAAAGAATTCCAAGTGTAATTTGTTTTTTCCTTCAGCATGTAGTTCTTCAACAATACAGTATTAGATAAAATATTTTTGAATAGTTTTTATCTACTTGCTGAAGGAAAAGAAAATGTTTTCACCAAAGATTTATTTTTTGGTCTCATTGGGCAAAATGATTAGTGAACAGCAAAGTACTGTTTCTAGATAGCTAAAATACAAATTCCTTAAAACTAGATCAGAATGTGTAACCATAGTGTGAAATTTTACCCTTTTACCTTTCAGATTAGTCTCATTTTAATGTTTCACTCAAAAAGGGCTGATATGCAAAAGGTAACTATTTTGTTCTCCAAAGACTTGTTTGCTGTAAGTACTGATATCATTTTTGTGCCACATATTACCATAAACCCTACTCCTCAACCTTTTTCATGCCAAAGACCAGCTACATAGGTTAACCTGTGAATAATCAGAGAGGAGCAGACTAGATACTATTTTTGAGTCTGTTAGAGAGCCTAGCCTCAGTAGCCAAAGAGACCGAAAAGTATTACATTTTACTGACTAGCAGTGTATCCACAATACTGTTTCTCCACTGATGTTTTTATTCAAGTACTTTTTATCAGCAAATGAAGAAAACCAAAGATATTTAAGGTTACCTCAGCATATAGGCAAACTTAGTTAGGCATGAAATTGTTTTGTTTTTCTTTGTTTTATGTTACACATTGTATTTGGTTCTCTCCAGAACCTAGCCCACATGCATACACTTCCTTTTATTTCATCGTAAGACTAATCCAAAGTGAGGAACATTCTTACTATGGCAAAGATAGTAGTATTACAGTGAAGATGTGTCCTGATGATGATTTGGTCTTTATCACAAAAATAACATTTTATGGGAAACAAAATTTCTTATGAGTCAGAAGAAAGCCCATTGTGGGCAACATAATTCCTATGCATACTGTATATGGATCAATGCTGTTCCCACTGAAATCAATGGTGGAACTCCTATAGACTCCAGTGGAAGTGAAATCAGGCACCAAGTTTACATGTTGTGATGTCCTTCAGGATGCAGAGCCAAGTTAAGGGTGTGTTATTTTTAATAATACAAGTCATTGCTGTGACAGTTATGGGAATGAAATTTCAAATACATTTATGATTCTTAAACAACAGTTTTCAAATGCAGAGTTTGTCTCATAGGAGTATCTGACAAAGCTTTAGAGGCAGAACAATCACAGAATATCCAGAAGAGTAGCCATGTTAATCTGTATAGAACAAAAACAGTGAGAGTTCTGTGGCACCTTAAAGACTCAAAGTCTTTAAAGGCTTAAAGTCTTTAGAGTGCCAAGCACTCTTTCTGTCTTTACAGAATCTCCAAAATTTTTTGTTGTCTGCATCCACAGATCCTAGGTTCTGGAGAAAACACTATCCATTGTCTGACTATAACTTTTACTGAATATGTGTTGGAAGATATTTCTTGTATACCATGTTAATTGATTTTGTTAAATGTGTTAAGATCTGAAGAGCCATGATGATCATGAGTGTATGTGCAACACTTACAAAAGAACAGCTGAAGTGGCTTGGAAAGCCTGCATATAAAAACTTAAGAGAAAATCCTAAAACTAACTGAATGGATTAATTAAATGTCCACATTAGTACTTAGACTGCCCTTCCATCTCAACAGCAAAGTTGAGGGTCTGGAAACAACCCAAAAGAACTAGCCTGCTAGAGCATTCAGTGCTTACTTTGTGCTGGGGCTTGTCAGAGCTCTGGCCCAGCACCTCTAGGCTTGCTGTGTCAGTTAGGAAAGCTAAAAAATTGCTTAAGCCTTGGCATCTAGCTGCTTGAGCCACTGTATCTCTTTCATTACAAATTAAGCACTGGCTGCATTGATATTATTTGTGAATTTCATGAAGCTCAAGAGTTTTTCAATTTCTAGCTTTTACAAATTCTCCTGAGAAAACAGAAAAACATTTTCACCTTCCCCTTTTAGAATTGCTGCAGCTCAACCAAACTTTTTTGTAAATCCATGCTTGTGAAAGAAACTGTAAAATCTGCATATATTATTTTATTAACTGACTGTGGGCTTGTCTGCACTCTGTCACAGCATGTACTATGGGGGTGGGAATTGCGACGTCCACAAAGTCTGGTGATCTATCTGCCTCCTTCAGAAAGGGCTAGGTTAATGCAAACTTAGGTTCTTTTCTGTTCACGCAAGCATTGTCCACATGGAGCAGTTAGAGCACGTTGCTTTGATGTGTCCTGCTTTTCACACCCCCATAGTCCGTACTGCTGTGCCATATAGACACTAGGTCACTGAGCATCTGCTTTGGAAATTTATGGAATTCTGACAAAGTATTCTGAGGTGTCTGTAACTTTTATTCTATTGTTTACACACTTTTGCTCGTGTTTTTTATCCTATTGCTACAAACTAAGGGCTAAATCCTGTTTGTCTTCCTCACATAGGCCCTGCTTCTCCTCCCATTAAGTCAATGGCAGAATTCGTATTAATTTCAGTGGTGCAGCATCAGGCCAATAAATAGTTCTGTTGATTTCAGTGAAATTATTTGCATCACATGAACAATCAAAACTGTATTTCAGTATCTTTGAAATGTTATGACTTTAAAGGGCCTCTTTCTGCAAACCATACTCGGGCAAAATTCCCATTGAAGTCTGAGTAAGCGCTGCATGATTGTGTTCACTCCATTTACTGCAGAGGGACTCTTATTACCTGTATTTGGTGGCAAAACTCCCATTGATACCAGTGGTAGTGATATGGAAGAAAGATCAAAAGCATTGAATTAAAGTCTTATGAAAATGCATTGTAGCAGGGTCTGATCTAATTTGCACAGGTGTAAATCAGAAGTGGTTTCATTGATATTTGTGAAATTACTCTGGATTTACTCTGATACAGCTGAGAGCAGAATCTCTAGACAAATATGTAGTGAGAAAGTACACTGCTTAGGGTGTGTTTTTAAGATTTTTATAATTTAGAGCAAACCCTTTGGAAAGTGATAGTGTAAATGCAGTAAGCTCAAAAGCCCCCTCCTCCCCCCACTTATTTTAACCAACCTTTTACCAAATATTTAAAATTACTGAGAGAGCCAGCTCAGTATAACAAAGAAGATTTTTTAATGTTTTTAATGCTCATTCCCAGTAAATACCTGTTCACAAGGTATTTCCAAAGAGAGTTTTTAAAGTGTATGAATTTAAAAGACAGTAGGCCCAATTTGCTAATGATTTATATTAGAGACGAATTAATAAATAATTTACAGTTTTAAGTATTTATTCAAAAATGCACAATCTGTCCTTGTTGAAGGTTTTAAAAAAATATTTTCAGTGACAGGTAAGTGCTGAATCCAGTGACTTCCTTCCAATGTTGCTTGTTAATTTTAGTGTACCATTAATCAGTTAATGCTATTAAGTATCTTGAGCTTTACTACTGGAACTATAGAGGTGCTGGTACCAAGCGGTTATTAAAGATGGAGGCTGGACTCTGTCTATTTTTAGGATCTCATAAGAGCAGGGGTTTGTAATGAACTTAAAGATCTGTATTTTAAGACAGGACTTTCTTTTTTATAAATTTTTTTTCTATGAAAATTGCATTACAAATATTCAAATATTTAATACAAAAACCAGTATCTGTCTTGTATTAGCATATTCTTATATCTTTCTTGGTTCTAAATTAGAAGATAAATTGAATTCCGGCCAAATTCTGCTCTCAGTTCTGCTGATATAAATCTGGTGTGATTTTTATTTCAGTGGAATTTTTCTAGATTTACACCACTGGAACATTTGCCCTGATTTACTTTTAAGGGACTTAAGCACGTGCTTTTTGGGATTTCCATGCTTAAGTGCTTTCCTGAACTGGGGCCTGAGAACAGAAACTGACCCTACAATTTTATTAGTGAATTGAACCCAACCTATAATTTGCTAAACTTTTCACTGTTGCACATACTTTCAGTGTATCAGCTTGGTGCTTTCAGTAAAGACTGATTGTATATGAAACCATATGATTTTTTTCCATAGATAAATGTTTGTGTTTGATTGTTTTGGCTTTTCTTCTTTTCTCTTGCTTTTTTTTTTTAAGGTGTGAATTATTTGCAAGTGTGGGGCCCAGTTATGTATCTCATATTGTGGGTGTTCTGGATCCTTTCACTCTTGTATGCCATTTTCTTGTAAGGGCGACAATAGCTGACTTGCTAATGGAGGATGGAGCTGAATTATATTAATTTTATATTTGACTCAGGGGATCAGCTCTGTGAATTCCATATGAGGGAAGCTAGTGTTTGCCTTGATTTTGAATGTACCTTTTTAATGTCTTTTTTAAAATATTTTGTTTAATAATGTGGATTTGTTTTTCTTTTTATAGCATTTTAGTAAGTGTTACCTAGTGTGGTTTTAGGGGTTTTTTTTGTTTTGTTTTTTTATTTTTTTCAGGGTTGTTTATGTACTACCCAAAGGTCATGCCAAAAATGAATAGAAATTTAAATGCCAAAATGTTTATGAAACTGCTGTCTAAATACTGATTGATTGCACAGTTTAAATAAAAGTTTTCCTTATTAAAATTAGTTTTTTTTTTTTTTTTTTTTTTTTTTTTTTTTTAAGGGAAGTAATTTTTTTTCAGTTTCTATGGCTACTGGTTGAAAGCATGGGAGGGTAATTTAATTTTTTCACTGTCATAAACCTGCATATTGTTTTACAAAATACAGTGTTTCCTGACCCAAAGAGTTTGCAGTTAGACCAGCCAAGGACAGGACAAGAGGTAAGATAAGAAGGGTAGAAGGAAGTGGCTAGTACAAAGTAAGATGGATTATTTCACCGAAATGAATTCTAGGAGATTTCGGAGGAATGTGATTATTGCACAACAAATGGGTTAGTAGAGCTGTTTCTCCGCTAGACCTGTAGTCTGGATCCAGTTAGTATCATCTGATAAATGGTCTTTGGCCAATATATAGTAAGTGAATTTTTAATCTCAGTCCTTCCTCCTGGTGGACCATACTTACAGCCAAGACAGCTGATACCCTTGCTCACAGAGGTCAATGACTAAATGGGTGTGGAGTCTGAACTCTCACCCCTTGACTTGGATCTCTCCACAGACCAAGGCTGAGGAACATTGACTGGACAATGAGGGGAGCTTGTACTGGTTCCTCTCTCTACCCCTTGAATAGATCAGTTCAATCTATAGTCTTTTCAATCCATCTACTTTCAACAACACTGATATTTTTAATGTACTAGAATGCAAGGGGGATTCCTTATCTCTACCTATGTTTAGTAAATGCTCAGGCTAAGAGAAAAATATTGGGGTCCTTTTCTTTGCCCATGATGACTGTGTGAAGACAAGTCTAGGTTCTTACAGGCCTCTTCTCAAACTGAGCAGTTACATGCTTATGTGCCATTTCATTCACAAAGACAAGATTGTGAGTATGCAGTATAGATCTTGTCACTGTGTGTCAAATTTTCCAAGCACATGCTAATATGTGATCTGTCGCAGGACATTACCACTCAAATGCCTTTCTCTGAAAAGCATACCAGATCTCTGCTTGGCTTGCTGATTTCACCAAGAGTGACTGAGACATGCAGTGTGTGTGTTGTCACAACATTTTGAAAGCCTGCTACTGAGTTAGAGCAAACTACTTCATTTACAGTATTTTTGTCTCTTGTCTATTGAACCTTGCATATTGAGTTACAACAACACTGTTACAATACAATTGCTTTTAGTCAGAAAGCATTCCAGAGAAGAATTTATTTTAGATTAAGTTCATGAATCCAGTTTAATTAGCAAGGAAGTGTTTCCTCTGGAGACCAGCTGACTTGGATATAGAGACTACCACCTTGAAAGCAATTGAAATGCAGCCCAGGCCAGTGACTAACCAAGGAGGTCTGAACCATCTGATAGCAGTTTTGTGGCCTGTGAATTAAGCTGGAAATAAGATGGTGATTTCAAATCAGGTCTTACAGCACAGGTAACAAAACCACAATATTTAAGCCCAGGAAAGAAGATAAAAATAGAACAGCCTGGAAACTGAACTACTTTCTCAATTTTTCTGGAGCTCCAAAACCTTAGTGTGAAAGTCTGCTCTTCCACTGCCTATGGAGGGTGTCAGTAGCCACGGACTGTCAATTCACTTGCGTGGAAGGAAATACCTTTTTATGGGCATTTAAGATTATTGAAAATGGGGTATTGCGATGGGAATTATAATGTGGTTTAAACTTAATCTTTCTTCTTATATGCCTAGTAAATTAATGGTTCTTAAATATATGATGTTTGATTTTATTTCTCATTTTTGTTACTGTCACAGGGTGAATGGGCTCTTCGAGAGGGAACAGGGTCCGTTACACCTGGACTGATTACCTGCTGCCCAGCTGGGCTTAAGGGAAGGCATATAGGCCTGTAGTGAGGGAAACAGCTGCATGTTTTTGTGGGCAGATGTCTGCAGATAATAGGAAATTAAAGGCTCTTGCAGGGCCCTGAGTCAGCAGTGGGAAAGGCCTGTGGAGGAGGCAAAATCCAGGAAAGAGTGTGAGTTGGGATGAAGACAGGCCTACAGGAAGGAGAGTCAGGGCCCATCTGAAATTGGGATGAAGCTTTTGTAAATTTAAATTCTGTTACTAAATTAGACCCAGAAGAGAGAATGTTTTGAATATCTGAACTGTGTGAAGTTCCAAAGGGGTAGCCATGTTAGTCGAGTTCTGCAAAACAAGCAAGGAGTCATGGCACTTTGACTAACAGATTTATTTATCGCATGAACTTTTGTGGGAGAAAATCCCACTGCATCAGACACTTTGCGGGGAAAACTGAAGCAAGGCTCAGCCAGAGAGGGGCACTAGAGCTAATCTTTTTAACAGTTACATTTCACAGATGATAAAATCAATGGTTTCATGAAATTGCAGGAAAAAAAGCTGCTTTTATGAAACTGCTTTCTTAAAAAAATATTATTCATCTCAGACTTGGAAGAATACTATTCTTGTGTCAGATTCATGAATTCAATAGCAAAAGGACTAATTCTTAAGTGGGGCCATTTTGACTTTCAAAGAAACTCAACTAATCCTCTTATGCCAACCATGTCTACTTAAAACAAATTATTTGTTTTTGTCCATTTGGGCTGGCACTTTTTAAGCAGCCAAGGACAATGATCTTTTTTCCCCCTGCTTGTCTCATGGACTACTTTAAAAAAGAAAAAAAACATCGGCACTCCAGCACTATGATACAAATTCCTGCTCAGTGTAATAGCACAAAAATTCTGACTCTGCCCCTCACTGACAGCTTATATTTTCTGGGTTTTCATCACTAATCACGCTGGTACTTGGATATTTTTCTGGCAACAATCAGCTGTGAATCCAGTTTAACTGGGCAGTGCACTCAGGTTGTCTGGTTGTTGAGTTTTGCCAACATGCTCTACTCAGTCTGATTGCGATATTGGGAGTGGAAAAGAAGGTTTCCCCCAGGTCACACTGGCAGACACCCTAAGGGGGTTTTGCCTTTCTCTGCAGGATGGGGCATGGATCACTTGCAGGTCTAAACTTCTGTAAATTGTGGATTCTTTGTAACGTGATATCTGTAAAGTATAATTTGAGAACTTTGGTAACTCAGCCAGAGGTTATGGGTCTATTATGGGAGTGAGTAGGTTACGTTCTGTGGCCTGCAAATTGCAAGTCAGACTAGATGACCACATTGGTCCCTTCTGACCTTAAATCTATGAGGTGCTTAGGTGTACCATTAAATCTGACCTTAACAATTAACTGAAAAAAAGAATAGTGAAAGCCTGACCTCACTGATGTCAATTGGAGTTTTGCCATTGACTTCACTGTTAGCAGGATTTCACCCCTAACTTTGTTGCTACATACCATAAAATTGTTAGAACTATCTCATGGTAGCCTTTATTTACTTTTTTATGTAACACTTCTAATAATTTAAAAAAAAAAAAAATTCCAAGAAACAAAAGAGAGTTAAGATTGAGAGTCCCTATCAGTAATTTTAACAGTAAAAGGCGTTGCAGAGATGTGGTGAGAATATAAATTGTTGTTGTCGTCTTGTTTGAACAATACGCTCGACCTACACACACAGTACTCCAAACCCATGTTAGGAAGGTGTCTCCAATACCATAATTTACCTTTTGCTTCCAGTTACTTTCATTCATGCAAATGCTGTTAGGGTCTTGGTCTGTAAAGTTCAGATTTCAGAGAAACCACCACATTTCATTCTGCAAGCACAGAACTTTTCTTAAGATTTATTTTAATTGCCATAAGCATTGGTCTATAAACTTGGGTTGTATTATTGCTGTTGACATGCAGCTATACCTTCAAATCATTTGGAAAATGCAGCCAGTTCAGAACCCAGTTGCTGCCTTGTTAACAGGTGTCTTATGTAGAAAGTTCAGTTATTCTGGTGGTATGAGAGCTGTCCTGGCTACTGATTGGTTGTGACTTTTAAACCCGACATCACATGGGTGGAGTCCTGTCTACTTGAGACAATTCCTCTCTTCCCTCTGTTTGGGGGTAGGGGAGTGGGAAGGGAGAGTAAAAGTATAATCAAATTCAGGGATCCTACTGATTGCAAGTTGGATTCCCAAATACTTTGTATTCCAATTCTGCAAAACTGCAACTGAGACAATTTTTATATGCGCGCTTTATGCGCAGAAGAGAGAACCATTTTGATACTGGACTTCACAGAGTTTATGGAAAGATGAGTGAGCTGCTTTTAAAAGGAGAAGGGTCCTTTTCTCTCTCTGAATGATGGAAAAGAGAGCACATTTGTGATTCACCTCTAGTTGAGAGAGCCACAGGTGAAGAAGGTAAATGCTCTGGAGTGGTCCCGTAAATGAGGAATTCACTGTACTGCTGGGTGGGGTCAGAATCGGTTGTTGTGCCAAGTTTAATTTCTGCCACTGCATTTCAGTTTTGACCTTTTAATACTCCTCCTATCCCAGCCTTGACCCTCATACCTATAACTCTGCCAATTCATTTAATACCTGACCTCAGTGTTTGAGTAATTCTATTGATCTCATTTGTCCCCAGTCACTTTTTTCACTTCCAGTATGGTTAATAGTCCTCTCCAGTAAGGACCTGATTCTGCACCATTGAAACCAGTAAGAGGATTGCCATTTGCAAAATTGAGATCTTACAGACTAACTGCTGTTTTTTTAGACTCCAGTTGCCATGTGCACCCTTCCTCTGTGAAACACTTGAGGACCAACAGCATATAGAGGCACTTAGCAGTTTTCAACTTCAGAAAGGAACTGGCACATCTCCAGGTGACCAGCAGAGCTGGAGTTTGGGTAAAGAGCAGGAATAAAGGTTAACGTAAGAATTATCAGTTTTAACACATTATTATGACACACAGAAACCTGTTAAAAGACCACTAAGGTTGTATAGTCAGGCATTTGAAAATTAGGAAATGCCAGAATTAAGGTGGTCCATGCAATTGTATATAATGGGAAATGTCAGGCAACCTTAACTATATGTGACACTGCCAGTTCCACCTAGCATAATACATTTCCCAGATTGTCACTCATCTCCTGTGTCCAACACCTTATTTCTGAGTTTGGTGCCCATTTACAGAAGAAGCCTTTGTCACAGTGGACTTTGAAAGCTGAGATGAGATTCTTTACCTCACTGTCCTGTACAGCTCAATGCTCCTATTTTAGTAGTTTTTGCCCTTTGTTACTTTTCAGTAGCTGTCTTCTTTTGTTCACCTAATTTGTGTCTCTTTGGTTATCTTTTATCTTCCTAGTGTGTGTTGGGGATGGTGGGGTAGGGTGTTTCTCCACAGCGTTGCTTTGTGTTCTACAGAAGCCCTGGAGATCCACACCAGTGTTTTCCCTCTGTAATCCCACTAGGCCCCATTTCACATCCTCTGTCTCCAGTTATGAAGGGCTAGATGCGAGACCTCCTTAGACACATCAGTGGAGCCCCCTGAGCAAACCAGCAGTTAAATGAGCATGGAGCTTGCAGATTTGGACGCTGACTTCTCTAATTTCCTACTTACTGGGCATAACACTGGTAAGTGCAAAGGAAGTTCATTTAGGTCTAATGTTCAAAGGCAGATAGACCATGTATTTGAAATAACTGGTTTAAAGTTTGTTGTCTAATTCCAGGACTGCCCAGGATTTTTAGACAAAGGATCGGGACTACAGCTTTCCTGTACAAAGGTAAAGATGAATGAATACAGCAAACAAACAAACAATGCTCATGAAAAAACCATGAGTCCTGTGGCACCTTAAAGACCAACATAATTCTTCAGGTATAAAATTTGTCTTTAAGGTGCCACAGGACTCTCATTGTTTTTGCTGTATACAGACTAACACAACTACCCTTCTGGGAATGTTCATGATGAACACCCTGTGTTTGTTCCCTGTCTCTACTTTTATCAGGTCTTGGCTTCTTTTATTGATATTGTCCTCATGCTGCAAAGCCTACTCACAGGTGTAAAATATCCTGCTATCTTTCTCTGAAAGTAGGAGTTGCTGCAGGGATGTAATACTTGGAGAGTACTTCCCTAGGGAAACAATTGTGCTTTTTCCCTGGAAAGATTAGAAAAGTCACCACTTCTTGTAATACCCTTTTCAATGAAGTATTTTACCAGGATTCACATAACTTGGTCACTGAGGTGCCAGTCAAGGAGGTCATAGATAGCTAAATTACAGCCAGACCTGGGGTTAGTTTGCTGTCATGCATTCATCCTCTGTCTTGGATATGCTAGCAAAAGAGCAGCTACTTTGCCACAATTCAGCTCAAGCCATGTTTGCTAGCTAGAGATGCAGAATTCCATTTTGTAACAATCTTGGTGGGTGAAAATAGTCTAAATAGACTACATCTAGTAGACTTGGTTTCCTGCTGTTAAGGGGCAGATATCATGCTCATGTCTCTCTTTATGTTGAAATAACTTTGTGTATTATGCACTGTGCTGTACCTTCTCTGTGTTCTATCAATGGTGTTCTCTACTCAGAGTAGGGCAGCTTGCTCCTTTGTTTTCACCAGGAACAATAATCAAATACAATGAAGTTGTGATTGTCTTTGATAGCTTGGGTCGAATAAACACAATACTATAAGTCAGCAGCAGGCACAGAACCCAAGGAGTCTCAGCTCTGAAGCACATGCCACTAGCTCTTGAGCTAAAGGAGCAACTCCATTAACCTGTAGAAGTAGCTTATTCTTTTATTCTCAAATGGGTGAATTCACCCCTCTGCAGAGGGTCAGCACAACACTATGTACCCTTTAAATCCACCTTAAGAGTTCAAACTAGGTTTTAAGTGAAACTGGAGTGGTGGCCTTGTCCTGGCCCTCTGCAGGGAGATGAATTTCATTCTGTGTAGACCTTCCACTGAAGCAGGACATGACATGCATTAGCCAGCATATTACAAATGTGGTCTAAGCAAAATGTAAGGGATTGATTCTTTGGTATGCTGTGTGTCTTTTCTGAGGTGTGGAATACACTTACCTTGCCTGATACCATGAAGCTCTTTCAACTGCAATTGTAGAAGGCAATGATAAACAAAAGAACACATCACTGTGGACAACTGGACCCAATAGTAATAGTATATGAAGTAGGATAGTACCCCTTTAAATATTTTGAGAGCCTTCTAATGCTCACTGATTGAGAACCTCCAGAAGCCACCCATAGTAGCCATGTGTGCATACCTCAGCCTTGAACATCTGTGTATAGTAAGCATGGTTATTTGGAATCCAGCTGTGCCTATGGGGTTTCTTCAGATTGTTTTTATTCTGTAAAGAAAAGGCCAAAAGCCTTGATTCCTTGTTAGCAATTTATTTGCATGATAATCTTGAGGAGACTTCTAGAGAACTCTTTAACACATTTTCTATAGTTGTCTAGTTTGTGATTTGCTGCCTTGTGTTTTTT
Organism: Podocnemis expansa; assembly: GCA_007922195.1. Taxonomy (NCBI): domain Eukaryota; kingdom Metazoa; phylum Chordata; order Testudines; family Podocnemididae; genus Podocnemis; species Podocnemis expansa. The sequence goes on from ML682232.1 coordinate 1,922,984, forward strand.
TTAGTAAATTGTTTTGCCTGTTGCATGGCTAATGGCCACAGTTAGCTGCCCTGTATGAATAGGAAACCTAGCATGGAAAACCTACACTATTTTTCACTTTGCTAATCTACAGACCCCAAAAACTCACACAAAATACTAACCACTCTCTCTGTCCAATCCTCGGCAGATCACATGTTACTTGGAGTTAACTACTTTCCAAAATAAACTCGCTGTATGATGCTTACTAGTATATACTCTGAACCAGTGGTTCTCAAACTTTTGTGGGTCATGACACACTTGGTGGCATGTCATGACCTTACAGAACACACCAAGCCACCCCTGCCAGGTCAAATCCAGCCTTCTCCAAGTCCCCAACTCCCCTAACACACTTCCTGCAGTGTGGTGACATAATAATGTGTCCCAAGACAGGGGTTCAGAACCACTGCTCTGAACTACCATTCAAAATCATTAAAATTGAACTACAGTGGTCAAAGCAAATTAGCAGAGTGAAATTCTGGAGCAATCACCTTAGTTGTGTTTTTCATCACGTTCCTTCACTAATTTACTAATCTAGAAGATTGTGGAAATGCTGGTTGGATCTCCTAGGTTATGTCTTCACTACCCAAACTTAGCTTGAATTTGTTAAATCAAATTTTCAAACTAATGAAAGCCTAGTGTCGACAGGGACTAAGTTAGTTTGAATTAAGCCTCCTTAACTCAAACTAACTTGCAAGTCTAGACATAGCCCTAGTGACTAGTGGAAATGAGCGTGTTTCTATGGAAATAACATTTTGATATTAAGATGTTGGCTTTGGTTGCTGTTCAATTGTGGAGCTGATGTCAGAGCATCCTGCTTCAATCCACTATTCCCTCTCCCCCCCCGCCCTCAATAACATAATAAATGCAGTCCTAAGATGTAGCTACCTTTCTCACTCTTTTGCTGTGGCTGCAAGGGTGCTCAGTACAATGCAGATATGCTCACTGAAATCCTGTTGGTGTTCTGGTGTCCTCCTCTAATGGAGTGTGCCTATAATAGCCTGGACACCCTGAAACATGCCGAGTTAACCAACTCATTAGTAGGTGGGCCAATGTGGAACTATAACAATAGCTGTCTTAGGCAGAGAGGGGAGAGGCTAGATTTTGAATCCTGGCCTCTGAGTTAGAAGCCCTGATTTGCATGAGTTTTTAAATTTTATTTAGTTATTTATTTTTGCTACATGTATTATTTTGTTTTTTAGCAAATGTGTTATGTGCTCTCATTGGAAGGGACGTGACTAGCAGAGCCTGTGGGTCTTTGGCTGAGTTTTCCAGTCTACTCAGCTTGAATTCTTCATCTAGAAGCACTCTAATAGATGTTAATTTAGTGGTCATTAAATAAAACAAAAGCATATTTAATATTTTTACTTTAATTTGATTGAGTGTAGCACCTTAATGACAGAACCTTTTTGTTAGCCAGTGAATCTCATGCTCTCAGCCCTTAAAGGAGCAGAGCCCCCAACAAAGACATGAATTTTATTGTGAGCTGTGGTTGCTTGCACCCTGCATTTTCAGTAATGTTCAGATCCTGCCAGCTTATTTCAGTAACATGATTTGTATAGCTCAATACACACAAAGCTTGGAATTGTCTATGAGCCAAACATGATCTCTGAAACAAAGAAAAATCAGCCCCTCAGAATTTTTTTTTTTTTCTGTAAGTCCTCTTTGGTACTAAGGCCAGAGAAATCCCATCTTGGCTGTCTTACAGACATATTACACATCCCACCTAACCGGCCCTAGTCTACTTGCTGCACTTTTTGGTGGCAGTCGATGGGAGATACTCAAGGTACATAAAATACTTGACATATCTCCCGACAAATTAGTAGATTCTCCAAACACATTGCATTAAGCTGGCTGGAAGTGCCTTCTGGGCAATTTACCAATACTCCAATTCTGGGGCTGGAGCTGATATGGAAATTTCTGGATTGATAGAGGATCTCTACACAGACAGCTCAATCAAACCAAGAAGATTGCACTGATGGCGGTGATGTTGCCGCCATCAGGACAGACTTAGCCTGAGAGTCAGTTATGCTTCCCTTGTCTGAATCCTCCACAGACACTAGCCTCACTAAAACAAAGTACACACACAAGGAACGAGGAAGGCCCACATAATCATTCTGCCAACTCTCCATTCTCTGCACAGTGATATTATGGCTTGATTTTAAGTAATAGAGGGAAAATTGAGAGCGTGCTCTAAGGAAAAAATGAAAAGCTATGTCTGCAATAGACTGCTGACTGCATTTAGCATGACTACTCCTTTGGCTTCATAGCAGAGAATTCACTTTGGCGTTGCCCCAGTTCAAGTCCCAACAGTGTCATCTCCTCACGATAAATTAATTATGTGCACATTGATGCATAACACAGCTCTGAACAGGATTTATAATTTTAAAACTCTTTAACAAAAGCATTTGGAGGAGAGTCTGGACTCTTAAGAGCTTGTGCCTCACCCCTTGTTACAAAAATCAGATCAGTCTTTTGAAATGCCCACAGAGGACTCTTGAGAAGACAGATGGAATTAAATGCTCTCTTTATGAGAAACAGAACAAATGGAAAAGCTTAAAGGAGATGAGACTCCAGAGGGACTAAGAGTGCATTTCCTCCATTGCCCCACAGAGTGTCTCTCTTATGTTATTCATTGGCTAGGTGGAAACCATTTCTGAGAGAAGTTTTCCGTTTAAAACTGGCCTCAAAGTTCAGAATAGCAGAGTTCTGATTAAACATTTGCTTATCACTATTGCTACCATTTATTATCTTGATAAACTTAACAGATGGAAAGTTGCATTTTACTTGTTCAGCCTTTCATTATTTGAGAGAGGGATGAAATATTTTGCACTTTGACGAGGGAATCTAATTAGGATTTCTATTCATATATAATTTGTGATTCTGGCCATAATTTTCAGACTTGGGTGACTAAAACTAGGTTTATTATTTTATTGGTATGCTCCTGCATAAATGAAAACTGATTTTTAGAGGTTCTTGCTTAGATGTTTAGTTTTATACTACATATTAGATACAAAATTTTTTGCTGTTTAACCCTATCTGGTAAATTTTCAACTTTGTATTTGCATGCCTCAGATTGTACTCCTACTTGTTGGCGATATTACTGCTGTGCATCTTAGGCCATGTCTCAACTACAAATTTTGTTGTATGCAAGTTACAGTAGCATAAAACCTCAAAGGTAGTGTATCACTTGTGCGCATGTGTACTTGGCTTTTTGCATCTGTGCTGCATGGTCTCACCCTGTTGATGCAAGGTGGTGCACTGTGAGTAGGGATCCCACTGTGCAACCTGCAACCATCTGGTGATCTGTCTTTCAGGAAATTCTGATAATGCATGTCGATGTTGGGATAGAAATTAGTCATGCGGGGGTAACTGGAAGTAATGAGTTAATGGTCTAACATGCAACTGTTTCCTTCCCATAATGTGACGTATTTCCCATCATTTTCTCACCTCTTAAAAAAATAAAATCTATAAAGCCACATGGCCATCCTTGCAGCCTGCCATCTCTCACAGAAGAATGGAGCCTGCACAGTTCTGCACTATTGTTATCAGCATAACAAGCACAGGACCCATGATCCTCTGGTATTTGCAGTGGGACCATGATGATTTATTGGTGACTAGACTGCTATGAGTCACAGTGAGTCCCAACACAAGATGATTGTTGGTGCCCATGAAGCAATTGCAGATGGTGGAGTACAATTTCTGGACCTGCGAAATGAGCACCGATCATGGGGGGTCATCATAATGCAAACTTGAGATGATGAACAGTGCCTACAAAACTGTTGGATGCAGAACGCCACGTTCCCAGTCCTGGACCTCTGCCACAAGCTGTCCCCAGCTCTTTAGTGCAGGGACATGGGAATGAGATCTGCACTGATGGTGGAGGAACCAAATGGTGATCTTGTACCACTGGATTGCTACTGGTCAGTGGTAAATCATTCAAAGTTGGAAAATTCACAGTGGGAGCTGTTGTCATACAAGTGTGCCGAGTCGTATCCATCTTCTGCTATGCTGTAGGAAGCTCTTGATGTCATACAGAACACACTGGATGGATTTGCAGCTGTTGGATTCCTGAAGTGTGATGGAGTTGTGGATGGCACACACATCCCTACTTTGGCACCAGATCATTTGCCACAGAGTACATCGACAGAATGGGCTACTTTTCTATGGGTATGTGCATATTAGTGGCTCACCTGGAACACTTCTCTGATATTAGTATTGACTGGTCAGGGAGTTGGTGGGTGCCCACATCTGTAGAAACACAGGAGTATTAAGAGAACTATAAGTAGAGCTTTTTCTTTCAAAGAATTGCTGTTGATGATGTTGAAATGTCAATAGTATTCCTGCAGGACCCAGTCTAGTCCTTGCTTATGAAGCTGTATGCTTGCCACCCTCCACATCACCAAAGGAAGAAAAGTCAGCTACTGGCGCAGCTAGAGCAGAATGACAGATGAATGCATATTTGGTAAATTGATGGACAGTGGCATTGTTTACTCAGCAGATTGAATCTCAGTGAATAAAACATCCCAATGGCCTACAGCATCCTGCATGATATCTGTGAAGCAGAGAGAAAAAGCTGTGGCTGGGAAGAGAAGGAGGTGCAGCTGCTGTGCGCTGAGTTTGAAGAGTCAGACACCATGGCTGTTAGAATTGCTCAGTGTGGGGCTATACAGCTCAGGGAGGCTTTGAAAGAGCATTCTAGCAATGAGCCGTAGTGAGGTGTCGTTCTGGACTGCGTTCTACCTGGCTTGCTGTTTGGGGGGCCTGTTAAGAAATTGGTATACACCTATTTATATAACACTGTCAGTGCGCTTGTTGTTTTGTGGTGCATGGAGAGCATTTTTGATGATCACACATTGTGGCACACTGTATGGTGAGAAGTGAAGCAGTGCTTTCAGAACCACCAGGCACTCTGCAGCATGTGTTGTGAACTAATACAGATGAATTGTTTTCCCAACAATGGAATTTTATTCAGCAACAAAAACAGTGAAAATTAAAAAAATGTGCAATTTAAAGGCCAGTAGGTTAATAAATTAATGCAGGGGTAGGCAACCCCCAGCATGTGCGCCAACAGTGGCACAAGAGCCCATTTGGACTGGCACGTGGTACCCTCTGCAATGCCACAGAAATTGAGGCTCCCACCACTGAAAGCCACTCTGGGCAGCTTCTTTCATGGGCAGCTGGAGCGGGGAGGGTCCCCACCATGCCCATGTTCCAGGCATGGTATGGAAAGAAGATGCCTGGGATGGCTTCTTTCCATGGTGTGCAACCACCAAGGAGCCACTCTGGGTAGCTTCTTTCCTCAGCATGCCTGGGGACCCCCCAAAAGGAGCTGCTCCTGGCAGCTTCTTTCCATGGCATCCCTAGGACCCCATCCCCAGGCATGCTGCCAAGAGGAGCCACTGCAGGCAGCTTCTTTCCGCAAGTGGCTCCTTTTAGCAGCATGCCAGGGAAGTGCCCTCCTCTCTGCCCCTCAACCTCCAGCCATGGTTACCACCAGATCTTGAGGTAGCCACTGCTTTTCTTTCTGTGGAAAGAGCCGCTGACACTGGATGACAGTCGAGGAGGAGGGGCTGGCAAAGGTTGCTGACACCTGAATTAATTGAATGGAATTTAGTAAGGGGAAGATTATTCATGTCCCAACCATGACTTTCACAGGTCAGTGTCTGTGAAGTTGTCATAAATGTTTCTGGCTGGAGTGCAGGGAAGGGATGTGGCCTCTGCTGCCATGTGGAAAGTTGAGGGAGGAGGGTTGCAAGGAAATGGTGCAATGGAGTCCTCCGTGGACAGCAAAGCCCTTGATTGCTGAACCTATAGGCCCACAAGAGTCTGCAGCACTGGTATTTGCCAGTAGATAAGCCCCATTAAGACCTAGTGCTTCTCCCGCTCTTCTTCCACTGAGATTCCTGGGTCTCTCTCCTATCCACTATTTTCTTCTCCAGGATGTCTGCAGCATTCACCTTTCAGGCCATTTGCTCATGGTTTGATGCAGCATTGACTTGCAAGATCTCACTGAACATGTCATCTGGAGTCATCTTCTTTCTCCTCCTGATCTGACTCAGGGGTCTGCTGGCATGGGGGGAGAGGGAACTCCTCCATGCTGCAATGGCAGCAGCTGTAGCTAAAACACAAAGGTACCACTGTCAGTATCATCACAACAGCAAGCAGAGGTTAAGATTCAGAACTTCCTTCCCTGGCTGCCCTGAAAACTTAAACAAGATGTTTATGGACGCACCTGCTTCAGAGTGCTTGTGTACAGTGCTACTGGTAATGCCAGCCAAGGTGAGTCTCGCCTACTGAAGAGGAGGGCAATGAGGAGCAAATTGCTTGGTTGCATGAGAAACTACAAGTATAGGCAGGACTGGCTTAAGCGACGAGCCAGTGTGGCACCAGCTCAGGGCGCTGAAGGATAGGGGTGCTGGCTGGCCCTACTGCCATGTGACCACCGGCCTGGCCCCGCCCCTGCAGGCGAAGAGCTGGCGCTTAGGGGTGCCACCCTGGCTCCACCACCACATGACCACTGACCCAGCCCTGCCCCTTCTGCCTCCTCAGGCAAAGAGTCAGCAAGTGGGCTTGGGGCACCACAACCCCTTGAGCTGGCCCTGAGTATAGGGTAGCAGCTGAATCCTGGCACCCTTTTCCATGGGCAGTGGTGATTTTCACACATCTCTCGCAAAGGCACAGTTGCTATTGGTGTCCACTGCTCTCACCCCTTGTTGCTAGCCTGTGTACGTCAGTAGTGCCTGCTGAAATTATCACCAACCACAACCAGCATGGGAAATTGTCCCAACACAGAAGAAGCAATAAGGCAGCCATCCCTCAAAACCTTGGTCCAAGGATTACAGAGTACCTCCATGGAAGTTTCATCAAGATCACACAGGAAAACTTGAGGGACATCCCTGTGTACCTAAACAAACTGCTCCACCTCCTCCCATCCCCTACAACCTACCTCTCCAGGCAAATGAAAACCAGAATTCTACCTCTCTGGGTTGTACTGCTACTTCTTGTATGAGTAAATTCATGAAAAGGCAAGAGTTATGACCTGTTAAGTTGGAGTGCCATCAATATATCACTTGAAGTAATAGGAAATACAATTACATACTTACTCAGCGATCTTTCCCCCTGCATCAAGCTCACTCATGCTTGACTGCCAGGACTGAATGGACTGTGGTCAGGTCCTTGCTTATGGTATAGCTGGACCCCTGATCACATGTCCCTCATCTTCACTGTTCAAACCAGGTGCCTGTGACTGGGCTTCTTGGAGGTTTGCAAGGTGTCTCTGAGGTCATAGTGGGGGTTCCCACCAAGCATAGCATGCAGCTCTTCATAGGTGCAGTAAGTCTGCAGCTTGGATTTGCCTCCCCGGATTCTGATATGCCTGCCACAGTTCTTCTGCTTTCATGTGGCACTGCTGCCGATCCCTGTTGTACCCCTTCTCCTGCATTCTCCTTGCAATCTGCTCCTAGATGACCATGTTTCTAAAGCTGATCTGTAGCTGTGCCTACACTACATTTTCTCCCTACAAGCCTGGAAGATTCAGTATCTTGTGTCTACTCTATGCATCTCTGTAGCATGTAGCTGGCATAGTCAGCTGGGCAGTGCACACAACGAAGGAGAGGTGCTAGGTGTGCTCACCATGATGGACTATTAGGAAAAGTCATTGCTAAATTCACAAGCTTTTAAAGAGGAGAGGGAAGGCCTTCTGCTCTCTGGGACTCCTGGGCAGTGGAAGGAGTTCATAAGTGTCAGAGCAGTCAGTGTGGGGCATTGTAGACAGCTGCTGATGTACTCTTAGGTTGGCATACGTTAGCAGTGTTGATGCCAGTCCCATTGTGTAGACTACAGTACATCAACCATGGCTCAGTACAATTCAGGGAGGATAGTGTTACCATGTCACTGGAACTGGGCATGTACATCAGCAGGAAACAAATTTAAGCATAGATACATGCACAAATAAGTTGATCCAAGGTGGCTTACATCAACCTAACTTTGTAGTACAGATTCAGTCAAAGTTTTTGTGCATGCAAAACTTGAAATCTGGGATATAATCTCTATTTGAAATGGAACAAAAATGTAAGGAGCAGAGTTTTAGGCTGACAACTGTTCATGATGGATTTAAGACCTTTCAACACTTTTGGCATTGACTCAAGTGTAAAATTATTTTACTCCAATATAAATGCAACACTACCATGCTCTAGCTATTCCCTGAAGCACATTGTGCTCACAGACTACTGCTTGGCTTTCTAGCTTTTTGCCTCGCTGTTCTGTCTAGTCTCATTTTTTGTGGGTTAGTCCACACTTAAAACCTACAGTGACACAGCTGTATTGGAAGAGCTGCGATGCTTTCAGAGCGTTTGTGTAGCCATGTTGTGTCAATGGTAGAAAGCTCTGCCACCAACCATGGGTATTGCTGGTGCTGGGCACCTGGGGCATGAACCCTGAGTCCCAGAGGCAGTGCCCCAAGTTCCTTCAGCAGTCCTGTGACTGCGCTGAGCTCCCTGCATCCACCCCTGACCCCAATTGGAGACCTGGGCTTGGGTGGCTGCCAGTGTCAGGATTTGGTCATTACCTTGACCAGGGACCCAGAGCTGGCAGCAGTAGTGGATTGGGGCTAGAGGGCAGCACAGCATGGCAGCGGGCAGGATCGGCATAGGGGAGGGTGAGGTCTGGGCCTTGGCTCTGAATGTTTTAGGAGCAGTGACACCCCTGGCACCGACATCTTAAACCACCTAAATGAACAGCAGCAACTAGGTCAGTGAGAGAGTCTCTCCTGTCAACATAGCATAGCACTGTCCACACTGGGGCTTATTCTGGCAAAACTTGTGTTGCTTGGAGGGTAGAGGTATGTTTGTTTTTTTTTTTCCTTATTTCCCCCAAATCCCTGAGCGATAAAAGTTTTGTCAGAAAAAGTGCTAGTGTAGACAAGGCTACTGCCTTCCCTCCTAACCTCAAACAAATAAAACTCAGAAAAATTCCTCTGCCCACCCAGTCCAAACTTCCTGCAGTGTTCATTGCCTTCTTTTGTGTGGAGTAGGAAATTGCTTCTGATTAACTCATTCTGAAAATTCTCTTAATTGAAGGGAGCATTCACATGCAATCTCACAAAGGCTTGTGATTAAATCAGTCACCAGTACCTCTCAGCATCACACTCTGCCCCCATCTTAGCACCACTCACTTCTAGAGCCCTGCGTGGATACAAATAAGTGAATCCGTATCCAACCTGCATCCACATGAAATGGTCCGTGGATATCCGCGTTGTATCCACAGATGCGGATATAATGCGGATATCCACATATTTGCAGGGTTCTAGCTCTGTGCAGATAAAAATAAGTGAATCCGTATCTGATCTGAATCCGCTAGAAATGGTCCGCGGATATCCATGTTGTATCCGCGGATGCGGATATCTGCGGATATCTGCGGATTTGCAGGGCTCTACTCATTTCTCCAGTAGTGTTCAAAATGGTCATACTAATATAATTCATCCCAAATAGAAAGACAATAACAGTCTGACAAAAAGGGTCTGTGGTTAACTATATACATATGTATAGTGTCCTTCTGTTAAGATGTTTTCGTATCACCAACACAAATTGATTTTTATCCTTACCCAAACCCAATGGATTTTCTTTGAGTCAGCCCCTGAGGAATCTTTTCTGATTCACCTGTGTCTGTAAGAGAGATTTTCCAGCCTGACTTCCTCAGCTGCACTCTCAGATTCAAGGCTGGAAGGCGCAGCCGAGATGAATTTCTGTGCCATAAACTGTAAGCACTAGCTATGTTCAATATGAAAAGGGTTTTGAAACATGAAAGTCAAGACAAAAGCAGTCCCAAAAGCCTTTTTCAACAGTGGAAATGCTAAATTGCATACTGCTGACCACTGGAATGGTTTTCCTTTTTACTATTTGCCAGAAACATTCTGCAAATCAACAGGGATCATTTCTTGGTTCAGATCTTTGTGAACTTTAGATGCTGAGGGCAAGTCCGCACTACAGAATTACTTCAGTATGTTACTCAAGGGTGTGAAGAATCTATCTCCTTGAGCAATCTAGTTATCCCAGTCTAAATGCTCCCACCCTGTGTAGAAACTGCCCTGCCAACATTACTACCATTTCTTGTGGAAGTGAATGAGCTATGTCAATGGGAGAGCTTTCTCCCAGTGGCTTTGAGTTTTTTTCATCAAAGCACTACAGAGGCACAGCTGTGTCCACACAGCATTTTAAATGCACAGCTGTCATAAGATTTCATGTAGACTCCAAGCCTCAAAACAAACAGGTTTCAACGGTTCCCCTTTTCTCCCTTGTTGCAAAGATACCACATCACATAATGGTTTCTGCCCCTGAGGGCAAGGCAGTTCCTTCATGGAAAACCAATTGCCTCAAATGGACCATATCAATCTTTAAAGGGGATTTCTGCAGACTGACATTGTAAGACGCATTTTCTGGCAACGATTACACAGTTGTTAGCTATAATAAAAACCATGTCAATTATTAGTCCATCTCCTGTTTCAGGCACTCAGATTTCTTGCTCAAATTCCAGAGGTCCAATCTTCAAACCCAGTTTTTGGAGGTGGACTTTTTTCAGTTACTGTCTCTGCTTAAGATCAGTCAGGCTGGTTTTGATTTTTGAATCTTATGTTCCCTTACCTTTCTAGTATGTGTGGTTTAGTAACTGTTCTGACTGAGGCCGTTTCAATCATTGCAGTGCTTTTTACCGATCCTGTTACACATTCAGCTGCCAAACTCTCATTGTTGATTTCTTGTCCAGATCTATACAAAAGCTGTGGGGAATGATCCTTGCACTTCTAAACTTTTCCCATCCAGCTTTGCAGTCCTCTCTCTCCTAAACTGAGGAAGGGGCTTTACCTAGACACACGCAACAGTCTGTTTTGGCCTGCCTTCTATTTATAACAATCTTTTTCTGGCCAATTTTGTCACAGAACCAGCACTTAACTGACTTGTTTCCTTTAATTTATGCATTATTGCTAATTTCCTGTGTTTTGGAAACCACATTTTAATTTTTCTCATTGCTTGTATGTTCATGAACCAGATTAGAATCTCCTCTTTTGTTTTACTGATTAGACATGCAGCTATACTTACAAGAGTTATGCTCATCAGCTTCCAGTCCATCTTCCTCACTAGTTCATGCTTCATCTTCTGTTGTACTGCAGCAAGGAAATATTCAAGTTCTGGTGACAAATTCCACAGAGTTTCTTTAGCCTTCTTTTTCTGATCTTGATCTCCAAATCCAGATTAGCAGCTATAATTGGTCCATTCCCAATTTATCTTGGAAGGCCTTGCTGGTCTCTGGGCATGCCAAGAACATGTCTCTGCAGGTCCCTGCCAGTTCAAATTGGATTTCTTCTTTCCCTCTCCTCCTTGCTCTTAATTGTGTCCTGTCCAGCTTAGATTGGTGACTGACTCCAAATTGCATGCCAAGGGCTTATACTATGCATGGAGAACTCATTCTTTCCTCAGGATGTAAGTTCTCCAGCACTATCAGAGCTGGGCCTGCAAGTTAGTTGCTAGTAATCCCCCATTCTATCCCTCTTCCCAGCTATTGCTTTGAACTGTGCCATTAAATTGAGCTAAATCATCTTCCCAGCCATTTCTCCTCCAAAGAAACTGGCTTTCACTCCAGCTGATAAGGAACAGCCTGAAGTGTGTCTCTTTGGGGATTCTGTGGGTTATAAACAGGGGAGAAAACTGTTCTAAATGTTTGATATTACCCCAGGCCTCTGGCTGGCTCAATCCCTCATCCAGGTGGCTGTCATCCACTGCGAGCTGTGACCCTTAGCTTTGTTTTAGAGCTGAATTTTCTGCTCCTTACATTCTTGCTTCACCTCATCTCTCTTATGCAGTTGCAGGCTGATGAAAGCTTTCTTTGTGTGTGCTATTCTGTGAAAAAATTTCGGGTCTGTGGCAAGCAGACTGTTTGGTCACTACATCGACCTATTTTACCATTCCAGCCTGGGAGTGTTGCAGCTGGATTTCCCAGTCTGTCAGGGCACCTTTTATAGTTGCTGCCCTTACAGCTGGGCTCAACAAATCCAGGGCACCAGGTTGCTGTGGCGCCAGCACTGCCCCTAGGGATGAGCGGGGCCCAGGGCTAAGTGGCCTGTTGGGGCCCCACTCCTCTGGGCTGGCCAGGAGGCCAGGCTTCATGCTTCCACCCTGCCTGTGCCCTTGCCACCAAAAGCTGCCGGGAGGGACAGAACGGCAGCATGGGGCCCAGGAGTCGGACGGTCATCCTGCTCCCCTCCCCCCCGCCAGGATGGCCCTACATGGCACCCAGGATTTTGCCCCAGCAGCTAGCAACAATAAGCCAGAGAGGCGAACATCCCTGGTGCCTAAAAATTGAGTCGATGGCTCTGACACGTTCAGTGACATCACCTCTCACTCCCTCCTCCCCATCACCAAAAGCACCCTGGCAGTGGTGTGTTTTCGGTAAGGGATGTGTGTCGTTTGCTCACTGCACTGATGCTAAAAAGTGGCAGCAGCTGTGGCATTTTTTTTGGCAGCAGGGGCCCTCTGCATGCTGCACTCCTGCTGAAAGAAGTGGTGGCGACAGTGGTCTTTCATCACGGGGGGAGCCCTTCACTGCTGCACACCTAAGTGCCTCAGTTTTTGGCCTGGCCCTGAGGTGTGCAGCAGATTTGCTGAAGTCTATCCTACAGACATCTCATGTCGGGTCTGCAAGTCCCCTCTGAGTTCTTTCAGGGAAACATCTAGCTCCTGTTTCAAACTCTGTTTCTTACTACTGCAAGCACCTCCATTATTTGCTCCCACTGATTCCAGTTTCCCCACTTGGCAACTGGATTCCATTTTGACCCCAGTGTTAACCCCTTTGTTCTGAAGATATGTCTGGATTGCAAGTAGACATTTGCAGCTGGCCTGTGACAGTCGACTTGGGCTCATGGGGCTTTTAAATCATGGTACAGACATTTTGATTAGGTTCAAGCTCTGGGTCCTTCCCATCACAGAGGGTCCTAGAGCCCAGGCTGCAGCTCAAGTTCAAATATCTACACTGCAATTAATCTGCCTCTTAGCTTGAGTCCCATAAGTCCAAGTCAGCTGCCACAGGTCAGCTATGGGATTTTAACTGGAGTGTAGACGTACACTGAGAGACTAGTGAAAGTTCACAGCCCTGAGGATGTTTCTGTTGCAAGTAAAAATTGATGGATTCTTGTATGATCTTTGATGCAATCTTTTTTTTATTTACAAAGACCATATGGAGTCCTGCTTCTGCAAGTACAAGGGGAAACAAGATCAAAAATAGCAGCTCACAGCCCCAAACCCTATTAGACACCTCCTGACCTAGAAGCTCTCTCTACCTCAGTGCTTCTCAACCCCCTCTTGGATATTAAAAACACATTTTTTAGATACAACTCTGTTAAATGCTAAATTGAAACCCTATTGCTTACTTTTCTCTTTGGCTCCAGTAGACTTCCCACTGACCCCTGCAGGGTGCCCCCTTTATCCCAACCCCTGCACCAGCCCTCTCCCGTGGCCTTTCTCCTGGGGAAACTGATTTGTGGCATGCATGGACTGTCTGGTATTGGTGCCTGATGTTTGCCTCAGCACAACACAGCCCAGGTGGGAAAAGTGACTTGGATGCAGGGAGCCCTGGCATTGTTGCTCACTCCTCCCTCCACTCCCCCACAGAGTGCAGAGGAACATTGTAGGGAGTGGGCGAGTCACCGCTTTCTCTTCCTCCCTGCCATGTTCCTCCACCTCCAAATGCGTATTTTAAAGCATTTTACACTAAAATGCCTTTCAGTGAGAGACTGGACTGGAGTGTATTGTTGTGAGTTGTAATACTGCAGTGAGTGGCTAGTGTTCCTGAATGCTGCTTGGTGTCCTGTCCTAGATCAAATCAGAACTCTGGTCAGCTGTTTTTCATTGGACCTGGGCTACTAAAAGTAAAAGGTGTTGCGTAAGTGTACTTTGGAGCAGGCGACTCCAAGTTTTTAGCTCTGCTGTTGCATTGACTTCCCACTATGAAGCAGAATGTGTTAGTGTGAAGTTGCAGGGTATGTCTACACTTGAAATGCTCCAGGGGCATGATGCCCTCCTGAAGTGCTTCAGTTTAGACCTAATCTATGCCAACAGGAAGGATTCTCTTATTAGTGTAAGTAATCCTTCTAGCACTGTTTACACTGGGGAATTAAGTCAATGTAATGCCACTCCGGTGTGTTTGATTTTTCTGAGTGTTATAATTAAGGTGTCTTTTTCTAGTGTAGACTAGGCCTCAAGCTTTGGGTTTGGGTGATATGGTAACACAGCTACTGCACTGCAGCTGCACGTGAACATGGTTGTAATGTAGATACTTGCTGTGGGTGCTTGCAGGATTTTTCCATTGCTGGAGGTAAGTTGATGGAAAAAGTGTGTGTGCAGGGGTGAAGTCTGCATGCCTACAGTGTTCTGGGCAGATGATGATTTTTTCACACACTTCTGGACTCTACTCCTGTTGACCTAAGTTTTCAGTGTAGACCAATGCTTCTCAACTGGTGGTCTGTGAACATAGTGAAGATGTTCTGTGAGAGACCCCACCCCTTCCCTGTGGAGGGAGCCAGTATGTGCCTGGTAGATTTAAAATGCCTCAGCTGCAGCAAAACTTCCAGGTACCTGTCGGCATCCACCACTGCCTTGCTTCTTTGCTGCGTCTGGGGGCATTTTAAATTTCCTGTCATTGTTACCACTGGCCTCAAAATCATTCAGACATAACTAACATAATAAAACTTTTACTGAACCTCAGGAACAGGTGCACTCTGTTCAGCCACATAGACCCAGAATTCCCATTAAAGTTGAGTAACAGCATTTTCAGTTTTAAATTTTGTGCATAATCAGTCTATATTAATTTATTAGAAATAAATCCATTTGTAAAACTGTTTAATTCAGTTCCCTGAATCATTTTTGCAAGAATGCATAGGAAGCTGATGTTATGAATATTAGGGCTGCTCTGTATGTTTTTTTCTGAGAGAGCTTTCATCAGGTGCTCCATGTAAATTAATATTTTTAGGTTTGCCCTGGTCCACTAACGATTGAGAAACACTGGTGTAAACCCTGGCTTTAAACCACCCTTCCTGCAGTCTGGTGTGCTGCAGACCCAGTATTCTCCTCAGGATTTGAAATTAGGGGTGTGTGGGGGGGTATTGGGCTTCTCAGTAATTTGGTGTAATATTGTTACTAGCCCATAACTGGGGCAATTGGGAAAATTTGGGGGGGGGGTTAGGGAAATCATGGAGTTGGTATAACACTGTTACTAGCTGACAACTGGGGGGTTTGGGAAATTCAGGGGGGCCATGAGCAATGTTCCCTCTAATTACTTGTAGACTGTGTGTGCAATTTGTGTGCGCAAAAACATTTCTTTGTGAGCACCACTATTAGCACCATTGAATTTTTTTGTGCACTTTATTTTTTTGTGTGCACAAGTTTCATGACCAGTGTGTGCGTGCACACGTGCACAGCTTAGAGGGACCAGTGACCGTAAGGGGGGGTGTTAAGGAAATCCCTGATTTGGTGTAACACTGTTCCTGGCTGCCCCCTGCAGGGTTTGGGAAATTCAGGGGGGGCTGTAAGGGGGAGAGTGTTAGGGAAATCCTTGATTTGGTGTAACACTGTTCCTAGGCCATAACTGGAGGATTTGGAAAATTCGGGGGTGGGGGGTAGGGAAATCACTGAGTTGGTATAACTGTTACTAGGGGACAATGGGGGGCTGTGGGAAATTGGGGGGGAGGGAAATCCCAGAGTTGGTATAACACTGTTACTAGCGGACAACTGGGGGGTTTGGGAAATTCAGGGGGGCTGTAAGGGGGAGAGTGTTAGGGAAATCCTTGATTTGGTGTAACACTGTTCCTAGCCCATAACTGGAGGATTTGGAAAATTGGGGGGAGGGGTAGGGAAATCACTGAGTTTGGTATAACACTAGTGGACAACTGGGGGGTTTGGGAAATTGGGGGGGGCCGTAAGGGGGGTGTTAGGGAAATCCCTGACTTGGTATAACACTTACTAGTGGACAACTGGGGGGTTTGGGAAATCCCGGAGCTGCTATAACACTGTTACTAGGGGACAACGGGGAGCTGTGGCAAATGGGGGGGTGTCAGGGAAATCCCTGAGTTGGT
>ML682232.1:1939515-1981278 GCA_007922195.1 Podocnemis expansa
TGGTCTAACACTGTTACTAGCGGACAAGGGGGAGCTGTGGGAAATGGGGGGGGGTGTCAGGGGGTGTTGGGGAGATCCCTGTGTGGACCCGGAGGGGGGAGGGGAGCACTCCGGCTTCCTCAGACTTGCGGCCAGGCGCGGAAGCCCCCGGCCCAGCCCCGGGGGCCCAGCAGGGTCCCGCCCTCCGCCGCGCGGCGCGGCCGGCAGGGGCGAGAGGAGGAGGCGGCGGCTCTTTTCCTTTCCCGGCTTGGCGGGCCGGGGGCCTGGAGCTGCCGGGGCTGGGCCGGGCTCCGCAGAGGGCGCTGTGCGCAGGCGAGGGGACGCGCTAGGCGGCGGGCGGCGGGCCGGGCACGGCCGATGCCTGCGCTAGGCAGGGGGCTCGCCCAGCCGCCCGCCCCGCGCCGCGCCTCGCCCGCCGGAGGCGGCCCCGGCGCCCTCCCGCTCCCAAACTTTGCAAAGTCTGGCAGCTCCCCGCGGCCGGCCCGGCTTGCGGCGGCCGCGGCTGCGGCAGGAGGCGGAGGCGGGGGCGGGCCGCGGCGCGGCGTCCGAGCGCCTGGATTCCTGGTGCCGCGGGGGGAGCCATGCGCCGCCGGCTGTGATGTCCGCGGACCAGGAGAAGGAGCCCATCGCGCTGAAGAGAGCCCGAGGTAGGGCCGGGGCCGGGGCCTAACGCCGCCCGGCCGGGCGGGCTGCAGGGGCGCTGCTCCGGCCGCCTCAGCCCTGCGGCAGCGCTGCGGCTCGGCGGGGGCGGCCGCCCGGGTCTTCGCGTGGCGGCGCCGCCGGGCCCCGAGCCCGCCCGCCGGGGGCCTGCAGCGGGGAAGTGCGGGAGGTTACGGGAGCCTCGCCTGCCGGGGTGTGTGTGTGTGTGTGTGTGTGTGTGTGGGGAGCCGCCGTGTCCGTGTGACACGTGTGTGTGTGTGTGTGTGTGTGTGTGTGGGGAGCCGCCGTGTCCGTGTGACACGCCTGTGTGAGGAGCCGCTAACAAACGGGGACAGGGCGCAGCGCCTAGGCGGCACCGTGCGCCCCTCCTCAGCCTCCTCCAAAGAGTGAATCCTCCTCCCAAACTTCACAGCTCTCATTCTCTCGCCCTTAAGGCTAAACTAATAGTTCAGTTTTTTAATTGGTTGGGGGAAAAGACGGTTCCCTTTTGTTAAGGATGGTGGTGAGGTCTTGAAACTCCTTGCATCTTCTCACTTTCTAAAGGGGTAGCCGTGTTAGTCTGGTCCAGCAAAAAAAACCCCCAAGGAGTCATGTGGCACTTGAAGACTGTGTCGAAAGGGGTAGCCGTGTTAGTCTAGTCCAGCAAAAAAACAAAAACAAAACAAGGAGTCGTGTGGCACTTGAAGACTATTTCCAAAGGGGTAGTTGTGTTAGTCTGGTCCAGCAAAAAAAAAAAAAAAAAAAAAAACCAAAAAAACCCCAAGGACTCTTGTGGCACTTGAAGACTATTTCCAAAGGGGTAGCTGTGTTAGTTTAGTCCAGCAAAAAAAGAAAAAAACAAAAACAACCAAGGAGTCGTGTGGCACTTGAAGACTATTTCCAAAGGGATACCCATGTTAGTCTAGTCTAGCACAAAAAAAAACAAAAACCAAAACCCACAAGCAAGGAGTCGTGTGGCGCTTCAAGACTGTTTCCAAAGGGATAGCCGTGTTAGTCTGGTCCAGCAAAAAATACCCCAAGGAGTCATGTGGCACTTGAAGACTATTTCCAAAGGGATAGCTGTGTTAGTTTAGTCCAGCAAAAAACAAAACAAAACAACCAAGGAGTCGTGTGGCACTTGAAGACTAAGAGATTTATTTTTCGCATGAGCTTTCATGGGAAAAAATCCCACTTCATCAGATGCTTCAAAGATGGGATGTTTAAGACTAACAGATTTAAACTCCTACCTCATTGAAATGTATTGGGAGAGTGCAGTTTCTCCCCCTCGCTGCCTCTTTGCTGCTGCCACGATTAGGCTGGAGATCATTTACTGCAAGGCTGGCTTAACAGGGCAGGGGCATATCTGTTTGCTTAGCGATAGCTGTATCTTGACGGTGATAAAAAAAATTGGCATTTGTTTTGCATGTACAGAGTGTCAGTGAAAGGCTTGATAATCATGGTGAAATGACAAAAGTCAGGGATTTGGTGCTCCTTTTTCCTTCCCCTCTGGAATTTTGCTGATGCTCTTTTTGGTGTCAGGCTTTCTGTGGAGAAGAGGAGGTGGATTTTGCTGTGGGTAGTTCACTCAGACGTTTTACAATTCACTTCTTTTATTTGTTCTAGCAATGCCTGGAGAGCAGCTGTCCTTGTATCTTGCAGATTAGGCAGAGAAAATATGTCACTATTATGCTAAGTTTAGTAATAGATTTTTGTCCTGGGAGCACTCAAGTACACGAATAGATTTACACACAGTGAGTAGCCAATTGACTTTGATAGGACTACGGCCAAAGGGCATAGATGCGTAAATCTTTGCAAGATTAGGACCACAGCAGATGCCCAGTAAACCAGCGCCCCCACCCCCATCTGTAGACTTGGTTGTTTCTTAAAACAACCAGGCCCTCACCCTTACTCATCAAAGACTAAGGCCCTGATTCAGCAAAGATTTTCCATGTGCTTTACTCCACGTACTCTGAAGTACCTGTTGTGCATAGTGTGTACAGTTAAGCACATGCATAAAAGCCTTTGCATAATCAGGGCTTGTTTAGTTGCATATAAAGTTGTAAGTGTGCGAGTGTATAAAATAGTTTAGTGCATGGATTTTTTCTCCCACCCTCCCAAAATTCAGAAATGTCTGAACTAAATTTTTTTCTAAATTTTAAAAGGGGGGAAATAGTTTTCACGTGTGACAAGCGTAGAAAGCATGAGACAAAACGGTTCTTTTTACAGAAAACTAAGAGTGTCTGGGGACAGGAGTTCCAAAGACCACTCCTTTGTTTTGTAGGAACAGGAGGTTATGCTGAACCCATTTTGCAACTTTAACGCTCGGATATTGCAAAATGCCAGCATGTTCGGCGTACTGTTTAATGAAGATACTGTGTGGTGAATATAAGTGACTTTCAAGAAAGTTTATTTTGGCTGCTTTATAGTGACTCTGGTTCACCTTTCTTGGAGGTATGCTAGGACTAACATTAATAATCCTTTTATGTATAAATTAAATCCTTATAAAATCCCAGAGGAAGAATATATACATTTACAAGCCTACCTTATTTCATTGGCCTCAGGCAGCTGAGATCCTAACAGATTAGTGCATTATCAAGCTGTCTTGCAATTCAGTTAGCATGCAACTAGTTTGACTAATATGGGTATTCCCATGGACTTCTATGGGACTACTCACATGAGTATGGGGTGGGCCGGATCAGATCTTTGAATACGAGTTCTCAATTAGCAGACCTTCCGGAGCTTTAAACTTTATTTTGAACTGTCACAGCAAGTTAAGCATTTGCTGTCTTGGTTTTTAGCAGCTGAATGTCATTCAAAGAAGCTAAAATATCTTAAATACTTCAAAGATATTTTTCCATATCAGCAATTGCTGTTGTTGACACATGGATGGTACGTGAATGTGATTGGGAGAGGAGATCACTTGTGTAATTGTGAATGGAAGAGGTGTCAATCAATCTCTCTGTTAAACTGTGATATGTCTGTAAGAACTTTTGAAAACACCTGGTAGATGAGAAACATGGAAAATTTAGAGGAGACAGTTTATCAAGCTAGGTCAGAATATGTGTCTGGCTGGAATTTTGGAAGCTTTTGTAATGATCCTTTCTTCCTGCAGCATTTTTATTGGGATATTTAGTATTCACAGTCTAGAACAGGGGTCTCAAACACACGACCTGTGGGCTGCATGTGGCCCCTGAAGCTTTTTCCTGTGGCCCGCAATGACACTATTGTTACTGATATTTGCAGTATCAGTGTATGAAAAGGTTTCAGTGATGCAGCCCTTGGGCTAACATACTAGTCCTCATGCAGCCCTCCTGGTGATTTGAGTTTGAGACTCCTGGTATAGAGACTGCTGTACTTTACAGTAAATAGCACAATAGGTTGACAACACATTTTATATTACAAGCTATAAGAATGGGAGTTTCCCTCCAAATCTCAACGAGGTATTTTCACAACAAATTTGGTTATGATCTCCTGTGGTATAACACCAATGTTGAACGGGTTACAGTTTTCTCCCGGCCTGATATTTAATAGGATTTGAGTTTACCAGTTTTCCTTTAGTCATAATAGCTGTTGATTTGGGGAGGTCTCTTTTCTTCCTTGTGTGTGGTGATCTGTTTTAAGAATTGAACTATGTATATGAAAAATGTGGTGGGACTTTGACAGCCAGAGCCAAGAAGAAATTATTAAAGCGGGTAGAGAACAGGATTCCTCCATCAGGCAGGAGGTAATTTCCCTGAAAGCCTCGTTCTAGGCAGTACTGTATGAGTTAGTTGACTGGAAATTGCTGTGGTGGCACTAGCTGCCCTCCTAGCAAGTGAACTACAATGCAATCCCTCTTGACTGGCAGAATAATGACTTAGGTTAAGGAACCCATCCAAAATATTTGAAATAACCGAGTATATTTTAATTTGTAGATGCTGGGCCCAGTTCCCTCTGTGTAGGAGCAGTTTTTGTCACTGTTAGTGCAAAGCAGCTATAAAGCTGATTCATCTGCTTGCTGGAGGATTCCGAGCGTTGTAGTGCAGTCGTTCTCAAACTTATTTTCTAAGGACCCAATTGAAAAAAAACGTTTATGATTTTTGTGACCCAACAATCATATCTTGGAGCAATGCATTTCAGTCTTTCAGTGGCAGCAGGGGATGCCGTGGCCCTGTGCCTGAGGGTCTGCAACTCAGTATTGGGTCCTGACCTATAGTTAGTTGACAGGTTTGAAAAGGATAGCGGCGTTAACCTAGACTCCTTGTTCAGTTCCTAACTATATTTCTTCCTGGCATAGGGAGCCTGGGTGGGGAGAAAGGAACATGAACTAACATCCCTGTGCCCCAGTAAAACACAGTTACCTTCAGAAATGTTCATATTTATGCTAGGGACCCAAAATGGCATCAGAACTGACCAGGACTGAGGATGTGTGATGATACAGAGAGTCTTGACTTGGACAAGCCCTCAGCTGGGCTCAAAGATCAGAGCTCTTTGGTGCTATTGATCAGAATTTCAAATGCTCATAGGTGCGTACAGATGCAGATATAGGGACTTTCAATGGCACCTGTCCTAAACAGATGAAAATGAGAATTGGGTCCTTGTCTAGTGCATTTTTAGGTGCCTAAATACCTGTAAAATCTGACTCTTGAGTAACTAGATGAGAGTGTTGCATTTGGGAATAAATTCTTACCTGCAGCCGAACACTTGTATCTAGAATCTGGCAAATATTTTAATGTGAGTTTTAAAGACAGGGAGGCATCTTTTAATTTAAAAAAAAAATGATAGTACAAATCTTCGGCCGGTTTACGTACTTTCTGCTTTATGTAGCAATAAAGAATCATTGTTTGTCATCAGATTTTGAAATAGCTGTAGACAGTCTTATATCACAGCATGGATAACAAAGAATGGATGTGTATGTGGTCTGTTTGTATTGATAGTTCTACTAAGATAAAATCTATGACTTTCACATTGTCTGTCCATGGCTTTCCATACGCCCAGGCTTTGGCTCAAGATTATGCCTCATTCCCAATGCAAAGTAACAATTACTAATACTAGTGTGATGGGGACATTTTATCACTAAAATCTCTTTTATCCATTGACAGCTTTATGATGGATTTAAAAATAAAAACTTATAGTGTGTAGTACAGGATTCTGAAGAACTTCAGGAGCCTGTCATATTCTGATGAATGGTTTAGCAGTACTTCAGGTGAGGTGTTGGATTTTCATTGTTAGTTAAAGTAAAATAAGCAGATCAAGAAGATAAGCATTCCTCATGTTGCAGGAAATTGTGTTTGTACCAAAATAGCTTTTACTACTTGATACATAAGGCCCCTGCAAAGGAATCCTCTAGTGATAACTGGATTAGTGTGACTTTTCTTGGAGTGCCCTTTTGCATGATCAGGACCTACATTTATGGGTGTTTAGAACTGATAAGCTGAGAGGCTTATCTCAAGTATAAACCAGGTTTTCGTTAATAGTGTGTCAATAGAATTTGTTTCTGCTTGCTCTTTCCTTAACTTCTTACTCTGTCTATTGCATACTGCGAGTTTCGGGCAGAAGAAATCCACATCTATGAAAGTTATGTGGGAAATGAATCTTAGACAGTTTTTCATACCAATATTTTAAAAATTGTGTGTTTTGTGCAAAGATTTTTAAAAACCCAGCAGCTTCCTTTTTGGGAGAGAGGACACATACCCTTAAGCACCAAGGATGTGATCCAAAGCCCAGTTAAATTAATGGAAGTCATTCCACACAATTTAATGAGCTCTGAATAAGGCTTTAATGTGCCAATGGAGATAGACTCCTGTAATTATGTTACAGTGCCCTGTACCCCCAGATGTGTTCATTGTGTAGCTTTTATAGTTTTCAGCTATAATTAGTGATACTTTGATGTTTGTCATATGCTTTTCTTGGTATGACAGAGGCACACTTTCATATAAAATCTGTGTTAAAACAAATACAAAATTATGTTGATGGAAATTTTGTAGGTGGTGACAGTGGACTGGATGGGTTAGGAGGACCAGGAGTACAACTTGGAAGCCCAGATAAGAAGAAGCGCAAGTCAAATACACAGGTAAATTGTTTCTGATGTTCTCAGTAGCTGAATAAATAACACACACAGATTTTGCTAACTAGTATTTCTGTCTCTTTCATATGGGAATGCCAGTGCTTTATCACAGACAGATTAGTAGCTTTCCAGTATTTTATAATGAAATGTTTAGGGGAAATCTTGGAACCCTGTGCATCTTCATAGAGGTTACTAGTCACTCTTACTGATCTTTTTTTTTTTTTTTTTTTTTTAATCCCCGGAAATTGCTTGTATTCTGCAATGGGAGAATATAAGGTCTCTGGTACAGATGCGCAATCAGAATGAACAGGCTGTTTGTTCAGCCCTGAGGGCTTGGTTCTGAGGAACAGAATTTAATTCCCAGCCTTCAGTTGTTGGCTGTAACTCCTCAGGGATGAGTGGTGACTGTGAGTTGCTGCTTCCCCCATATTTGAAGGTTTGTGGACCAGTAGATCCATGCAGTTCATGAACATACTGTCCACACTTTTAGTCCACCCTCATAGTGCTCTCCAATGAAGGGAGCATATTTCGTCTATTGACTTTATAGCATTTGGCTCTTCTGCCCATTGGAAATATATTGTTTCCATTTCCTGTGACAGGGCTTTCAGAGAAGGAGGAGGAAGACACAGGATTTGGGTGCTAATGCAAAATACCAATGTTGATCATCACTTGTAATATAGAACTGACTTCTCCTTTGTCCACTTAGCACTGTATCTCAAAATATCTGCTATAAATTACTTAGTGACAAATAAAGAGAATAATTTTATTCATATAGGGCTAGCTATCACCTTATGATATACATGCCCAATTCCAATAGACTTGTGTGTCCATTGCTTTTTTTTGTTCATTTACTGGTGAAACCTACTGTTTTAGACTATACAGTTAATGTCAGGCTTTTGGATCTATTAGTTTTCTTTAGTAATGAAGCTTTCCTTTTACAGCAGAATGATGTCTATAATGGTCCTGCAGATCAAGTTCCTTCTCTCTTACTACTAGATACAAAGTTTGCAGGGCAACAGATGTCTGGAGGATTTCCACAGCGTAGGCTATTAATATTTAGAGCTAAATTCTCATTCTTTGTGCACACAATGAGGGACCTATGTAGGGATGAGTAAACCAGAACTGTCCCCACAAACTGGACCAGAATGAGAGTCAGTTGCACAGTGACACTCCATGGTTGTTTATGTGGCTTCTGCATCTACTAAGTCCCCATTGCTTTAGGGGGTTAAATTGCAATTTGTTGTCTTAGTGGTCTTGCTAAGACCTCAGCCACAGCTCCACAAAGTGTTGTCAAAGAACAGACCCCTCTGGCTCACAGAAAATGAAGAGTTCCCCTGGGCAAACCGTCTTGCTGCTGGTACACCTAGCAGCATGGATACAGTAGCATTGCTTTCTTTTTAAGCTTTGCACAGCCTCATCAAAAGTAGAAAGGGTTAAGGCAAGGGTCTGCAACCTGTGGCTGTAGAGCCTCATGCAGCTCTTTGGCTGCCCCCTTGTGGCTCTGCCCCCCCCCCCACCAAGAGACCCTGTGGACAGCCCGCTTCTGGCTTCAGGTCCTTAAGCACTTGCTTAAGGCAACTTAATAACTCTCACCCTTAAGATTGACTTTAAGGGTTAGGTTAACTTTATTGGCCACAGTTTGTTAAGTCAACTTAAGCTGCTGATGTAGATATAGCCTTCGTTATTGAAGGAATTTTAAAAATTACTTTTCTTATGTTTTGGTTTGTCGACCCATGGGTTAAGGCAGGGGTCAGCAACCCCCGGCACCCATGGCAAAAAAAGGCACGGCAGCCGAGCCTGAGCAGCATGTGGCATTGCTTTGGCCCCTCCCCTGCTGGCCGTGCTTCTCGCCTGGGGAGCGCGGCCAGCAGGGACAAGGAAGCCGCGGCGCGGAGCTCCTGGCCCCTGCTGGCTGCGTCCCCTGCTGGGCAGGGCTAGAGGAGAGTGGGGCGGGTCTGTCATCCCGGAGCAGCCCCTGCCGGGGGCGGGTGCCGGCCCCAACTTTGACCCCCGGAAGCCGCCTGCCACTGCCAGAAGCAGGAGTTGACCACCAAGGGCAGGTGCCGGGCAGCCCCGACCCCAGCTCCCACCCCTGGGGGCAGCCTGCCACTGCCGGGGACAGGAGCTGACCCTTTGGGACAGGTGCCGGGCGGCCCCAACCGACTCCCGGAGGCTGCCTGTTGCTGCTCAGGACCTGAGCTGAGCCCTGGAGGCCGCCTGCTGCTGCTGGGGGTGTGTGTGTGTGTGCGCGTGTGCACGCGCGCCATTGCCGGCCCCTAACCAGAGGCCTGGCCCCGCTCCCTTTTGGCCCTGCCCCTGGCACTCATTGAGGGTGCGGTGGGCGGGGCTGGTATGGGGGTTGGCAAAGGATGCTGACCGCTTGGTTAAGGGACAGATATGTCCCTTAATTTAATAAACTTAGCCTGAGATGACACTAAAGAAAACTGGAATTATATGATTTTGCTGGAATTCTGCTTTTCTTAAATAAAAGATAGAAACAAAACCACAGAGAGAGCATTTTTAGCAGCGTGTTGTACAGCTGCGCAGTTTTAAAAATAATGAAATTAGTCTAAATCACTTTAGTGGCATCCTTAGTTTTATGAAAGAGGTCCTAAGACAGACTCAGGGATACGTCATAAAATCAAAGGATGTACTCTAGCCACATGACTCAGTTGACTTTGTTAAAGTGTGGGAGACAGTGGCGGAATCAGACATTGAATTTAAAGACCAAAGGTGGCATTAGGCTTGTACACCTGTGAAAGGGATCCATCCGTCCACGGACTGCCACATATCTGAAAAATCATCACCATAACTGGTACCTATATTGGCAGTTTAGCAAGAAGGGCCAAAGTAGGAATGAGCCTGTATGATTCTCTGTCTTCCTTGCTGATGGGATTTAGGGTCACTGGGAAGCTTGCACTCATTGCTGCTCCTACTGTGGCACCTGACTGAACAAACAGAAGACTAGTTCACTCAAGCTCCCAGCTGAGCTTCTTTGTGATAGAAAGCCCAGGTTTCTTGTAGTGAGATTTACACTAATGCTCATTTAAATGTTATATTCTAAATATTTTCAGGGATCTTCCTTTCCTCCTCCATCTGAATATGCTCCACCACCGAATCCAAGCTCAGACCACCTTGTAGCTGCTAATCCATTTGATGACAACTATAACACTGTCTCTTATAAACCCCTCCCTTCAGGAAGTCCTTATTTTAGCAATCCCGCTTACCCTGGTTTTGGAGGCTATAACACTTTCAGAATGCCACCTCACATGCTGCCCAGAATGTCCTCACCATATAGTGGTGCTTACACCCTCAGAAACCAACCACACCCACTTCCTCAGAACCCTGTGGGAATGGGTTTTAATCGACCTCATGCTTTCGGTTTTGGTCCACATGACAACACAGGGTTTGGAAATCAGCCATCTTATAACAGCGGTCAGATGAATCAAAATGTCAATATGTCCAGTCAGCACTTCAGACCAAATCCTGGTGAGAACTTTGGTCACATTCCTCCACAAAATACTAATCAAATACCACACCCTGACATGCCATCTAACTTTGGACCTGGAAGCAATCCAAATTTTAATCCCCAGTTAGATTCAAATCATTCTTTTGTTCCACCGCCAAACACTTACAGTCAGACAAAACCATCAGCACAAAAGCCAGACTTCAGTCAAGGCACAAGCAAAACTTCCAGCCAGAACACCTCTACACATCAGCCTCACCATAGACCAGATGACATTGTGAACCAAGGGAGTGCTGACTTAAAAAATATGAATCGAAACACTGTTGTAAATCAAGAGAGCAACCTTTCCAATAATGCAGATAACGCTAACAGTAGTCATGCAAATGGGACTCAGGGCAAGTCCCGTCAGCCTAGAGGAACAGCAGAAGGATGCAACCCTGAAAAGGGCAGCAAAACATCTCTCCACCCCAGTCGTCATGGTCATTCGTCCTCTGAGCCAGTCTATCCATGTGGGATTTGTACACATGAAGTTAATGATGATCAGGATGCCATCTTGTGTGAAGCTTCTTGTCAAAAATGGTTTCATCGGATCTGTACAGGCATGACTGAGTCTGCATACGGCCTCCTCACTGCAGAAGCATCAGCAGTATGGGGCTGTGATACTTGCATGGCTGAAAAGGACGTCCAATTAATGCGTACCAGGGAGACCACAGGGCCCCCTGCTTTGAATACTGATGGATGACATCCGTTGATGTAGATTGAAATATGTATTACAGAGTTGTAGCTATTAATGGTGTACTCCATTTTCTATAGACAGTTGAGATTTAAGGGTTTTTTCTTAGTTTAACTAACCTCACTCATGAAATTCAATCTGTTTCTGTACTCTTTGATTTATGCCTGTGAGCATTTAAACTTTGATCAGAAACAGAAAATGTTTGAAGCTCCAAAATATGACTGGTATTTGTTTGATCACAAGCAAGTTTTGCATTAAAAATGAATTACTGGAATTACTGGTGACAGAACATATGGCTTTCTAAATACAGGCTTCCAACTAGTGCTGAGCCTTGATGGTATTGTATTTGGAAGCATTCATTATGGTTATGAATGTCCACTACTGTTTTACTCAAGTCCATGCTAACTGTAAAAAAAAAATTGAAAAGGAGAGGTGGAGGAGAAAAGGTTGAGGTGGTGACATGGAAGAAGAGTACTAATGAATTTTTATTAAGATGAGCACTATGGATTTAAAAAAAATAGTTCTTATTCTGCATCTGAAACAATGAAGCAATAGTGCATTTGATTGTGTATTTATTATGTTTTACACTTCAAAATACAATCCCTCCTGACTTCTCAGCAAGTACTTAACCAAGCACTCTAGTGAAGTGTTAAGTTACTAAAATAGAATTACGTTTAAAAGCACTAACATCAAGGTTGCAAAATCAAGCACTCAGGAGTTAGGAAATGCCAGAATTCAGCCCTTCTTGTGCATATGCAGTATGAGAGTCTTTAATTTTACATCATCACGTGCTTCCTCCTAGTTGCCAGGGCAGCAGCTGAAGAAACGCTGAGAGCACAACAGACTGTCGCCCAGCTCTCAGATCTACTGAGCTTGTGTGAACTGTGAGGTTTTTTTCCAGTGTCTTGTAATTTGGCCAAAGTTGGGTGAATTTTTATAGGACTTGTAAAAGTCTTGACCGATGTGTCAAACTTTAAATTCCTGCTCCAAAGCATGGAAGTACTAGAGCTTCTCAATTTAAATAGTTCTAAGGTATATTTTAACATTGGCAATGCAACATATTTTTCCTAACTTTGTTCTTGGAAACTGTTAAACTGTTGAATTTTCATGCAGACATCCTGCATGAAAAATTCAGCAGAAACTTTTAAAATTTGGCAAAGTCATAAGCAACTGAAAATGAGGTTTGATAATGAAAAGTGTTGGGCAGCCTTAATAATAGTGCT
Organism: Podocnemis expansa; assembly: GCA_007922195.1. Taxonomy (NCBI): domain Eukaryota; kingdom Metazoa; phylum Chordata; order Testudines; family Podocnemididae; genus Podocnemis; species Podocnemis expansa. The sequence continues at coordinate 1,951,623 of ML682232.1, forward strand.
ACCAGATCTGCCTATAATATTGACCATTATGTTGATGAGTTATAATAATAAATCATTAAAACCAAACTACTTTTGTCAGACATGACTGATGCTAGTTATGTTGCTTAATGCTCTAAGGAGAAAAGCACAATATAAAAATCTCTATAGGTTAGAAACATAAAGGTCATCATTACTTTTAATTAATGTTAATTGTTTAGTAATTCAGTAGTTTACAAAGTTCCCCACTTGGTGTGGATTAGTAAGGTTCTACTGTAACTGTGCTTCTAAACATTATTTGAAGAAGTGTTTTCCTTTTAGTGTATGTGTGTAGCTTCTCTTTTAAATGTTATAGATTATATATGAACATAATGGGGTACATATGGCTTGTTTACATTATTAAAGGACCTTCTGCAGTATCTGGGGAAAGGGGAAATGATGCTCAGAGGGGATGGTACTTTCACACATCTTTTACATCTCCTCACTGGGAAGCTACTTGAGCTGTAAAGGAGAATTTGAGCCTGTGTTTTCAACATTAGTAATTGCTAAGTGTTTTCAATACAAAGGCTAAACTTCAGTTTTTCTTAGTGGTTGATGACTCAGTAATAATCTATGCTAAAGTAATGTCTTCAAGAGTTTTGCCAGTTGTTTGCTGCTCTAATTCTAATTTGCTTGTAGTACTAAGGTAGAATTTAAAACCAAAATCTTGTTCAGATAGGGTTAGGGTTCTTCTGAGCCAGATTTTGATCTCCATTGCACCGGTGCAAATTATGAAGCATGTGGAGTTACCCCAGATTTACACTTACATAACTGAAAGTAGAAGTCTACGGAGTGACTGAAAATCCATGAGAGTCTTTGGGACAGAGCTTTCATTGCTAGTTTGTTGTGATGTGTGTGCTTTGAGATTCCTAATACAAATAGACAATTCTGGTGTTTGTCCTTAGAAGTCCATTGAACATTTTACAATCTGGTGCGGGAGTCAGAGAATATGTTTTAAATTTCCATATAGTTTCCTTCAACCTTCTCTCCCTACCAATCCCAATGTTTCAGATTAAGCGCATGTTTTCTACATCTGTTAGGAAAATATTTAAATATGAATGTAAGCAGATGTATCAGTTGGTTAGCATTTGGAGTGGAAAACCTGTGAGTGTCCACCTAAATATTTAGTTGTACAGATAAAAGACATTAGCAAATGTCATCAAAGTTCCAAATCTAAATAGCAATCATAGCACTGATGTAGTCACCGTATACCTGAATTCTACCTACAGAGGACAGGTTCGTTCTTTCTTTTTTTTTTTTTTTCCCTCCCCCCCAGAGTATGTTAGATAATAGTATTCAAGTATGTATGAGGAAAAGAACAATCATGTTTATTCGTAGGTTAGTATGAATGTCACCTACTTAAAATTAGAACCATACTAGTTATGGCATTAAGAGGGCTGGTTAGCATGTCTGTTTCATGTAGAGTATTATAAAAATTTGTATCTAGCTATATCATCTAATTCTTTCAGTGTTAGGATCTTTTCTGTATTGGTGCTTCACCCCAGAGTAGTGTAAGAATTTTGTAAATCTGCAAACCTGGAGATCTGTGGAAAATGGAGGAAGCAGATAATCCCATCTCCTTTATAAACTGGCTCAAAATACTACTTCATAGAAATAAAATGACTTTGCAGCAGTGGCGCTGCCCAAGGTATTTAATTTTATTCCAGATGAAATAAATAATTGGAAATGTGATTAAATACTTGGTATTACTGACAAACTTCTTTTTGCCTTACACCATTTTAGATGTGCAAATATTTAATGTACCCATGTAATATTGTAAATACTTTGTAATTAGTGGTTGGATAAGGGGAAGTGCTGCCTATAGGTTAGAGGTGGGTGTCCAGCTCCCCCCCACCCCCTGAAGATAAATGAAAAACAAACAAACAAAAACAAAAAAACCCTAGTTTTTGTTCCTAGCTCTTTTTCTGACTATCTTTGTAAGGTGAGACAAATCAGTTCTATTTACTCATGCTTATGATGGGATTAGTACTGACTTCAGGGTACTGGGAAGCTCAATATTTGATATCTTTAGATGAAAAATGTGTAGAAGTGCAAAGCATGATTACATTTTAATGTTTGCACTGTTAAAAACAAAGTATAACTTTGATGGCTGCTGAAAGAACATACTTTGCGGTCTGCATAAATTTTCACTTATGTCCCAGTTCTGCAAACACTCTTCTACATGTGCTTAATTTTCAACAGGAGTGTAGCCCTAACGAAGTCTGTGAAATTGTGTGCATGAAGTTAAGAATACCTCAAAGTGCTTGCAGGACTGGGGCCTTCATTTGGATTTCATAATTTGATATTCTTAAATGCATTTTCTTGGTTTGAGATTTTTACAAAATTGGTGGTGTTGAAATTTAGCACCTTTTTATATTTTTTTTATTTCAACTGAATAGAAATTAATAACTTCTCCATAAAATAATTGTATGTCTCATTTATATCTAATATTGCCTGTCAGTAAAAGTATCTGTAACATTTTATAAAAAGGTCATGCTGCTTATGTTGTATGTGACTTAAATGACTGTTTCATATTAAAACTAGTCTTTCCTTATGTACTGCTTACATATACCTGTTTTGGGATATCAGTTCAGTACTTTTATACAATCTTGAATGTGTTCCACATTGGTGACATGTATCTTTGCAAAAACTTTTTTTGTTTTGATTATAAATTAAAGCATGTCTGAAGTAATACATGCATTAGTTCTGTGGTGTGTGGCAAAGTTAATGTATGTAATTCAAATTGGAAAAAAGTTTCCAGACTTTGTCCAACATTAACCCTGTGGCAAGGGATTAAATTACTATGTAATACAAATTATTTCATACCATGATGTGTTTTAAACTACTCTATGAAGTATGTGAAACATCAATGGATCAGTAGCTGGCCAGGTATCTTTGCATAGAATGAGCTACTACAGATGGTAACAATTCATGATAACTAATATAGTGAATACTTTCAAAATATATAGCGTTTATGTGCGATGTGTCTGATCTTTAAATTTGTTGGTATAAATAGGTTTGGTTAATAAGAGTTTCACGGTATATCACTGATAAGTGAACATTTGGTTGCATATAACAACTGTGACTATCCTATTACATCATTTGTATGTGATGTAAAATAATTTCATTGATTTATTTCTCTTTTGGACGTGGATATGAAAACACAGGATGTAGACATCAATGTATTTTAAATTTATTCTTGTAATGGTTAAGTTCCAATTTTTGTTTGAGGAGTTGCTATATTAAAATAGCTTTTTTTTCCTTGAAAATTAGTGAGAATTAAGTGTACTGAAAAGGAGGACTCTAAAACCAGTTGATATAAATACCATGCACTACATTTGGCATATGTGTGCGTGTTCTCTCATTTACACTGAACTAGCATATTTTCACAGAGACTCATGTTTTTATATAAAAATAATGGATCCATTTCAGGCACTAAGTGCTTTTAGGGTCTGATCCTATAAAGTGCTGAGTGTTATTGTTTCTTCTTAACTTTAATTAGAAATTAAGGGAGCTTAACACCCGTATAGACCCTGTCCTTGGCATAGAAGTATTAATGTGAGCCTGTATTCTGGCTGGTCCAGGTGCACAACCCTGCACAGTGAACTGCAGAAATGACTTATCCCAAGAGCATAAGAAATCCTCTTTTCACATGTCTGAGCGTGGTTTAAATTGTAGATTTCTGTTTGTCTTTTGTACTGACCCATGCTGAAAGTCTTGGAATGATTATGGATTCGGCTACATGTTTTGCTCCTTCAAAGGACTGGACCATAAGCTCTGGTTCATGAATTGCTATGTCAGTGGTAACTGTGTGGGGGAAAAAATGGTTTCAGAGGAGAAAAATAATGGTGACTTAAGTTTTACCTTCTGTTTGCATTTTTGGTCATAGACTTGATTGTTTTGGTTCAGGACAAATATATTTTAAGCAATACTCAGTATGCTGTATTACGATTTACGAAGAATGAAAGGAAAATATTGACAGTGTCACTGTATGCCTTTTATATTCACAACTATTCACCTTCTTTGGTATACCTGGGTTTCATACAAAGATCATCTAAAAATTCAAACTGTGTAATATGCAGAGGGCAGTTGTACTTCTCAGTTCCTTTATGTTCTTTTCTGTATCTTTCATCTTCCTTAATGTTGGAATTATCTGTTCTCAAATGCAAAATATAGTCATGGATTTTTTAAATTTTACATACAGTCCCTCCTAACTCTTTGCATGTATAGAGGGTATGGAGTGGGTATTGCATGTCATTGTGGCCTTGTGATTTTTATTCCTTTATGCACATTTTTTCCCCTAGTGTGAAACTTGAGTTAAAGTAATGAAGTTACAGATCTGTTGCTGTCCAGACAGTGCATAACATAAGATGAGACATATTGTTGACACTTAAAACTATAAATGTTACTACATTCTCTAGTAGTAGATATATCATGTTTGAGATTATAGGTCCCTCTTTGGTATAAAATGTATGGCAGATCTATTCATGCTGCATGTAATGTTGCATTTTTGGTATTTGGCTTCCATTTCTTTCAAAATAAAGCTAATTTTTGAGGGGAAAATGCCTGTTGATTTAATGCAGAGAATGTAACTAGCACAAATTTTAACTTGCCTTGCAGTTATATCATGAAGATTAGTTTGGTTAAGAGACAAACTCAGGCAGAGAACAGTGTGAAGTTTGTGTCATGAGGAGGAACCAAGAAATGTACAGTAAGTTTTGGGGCATTGAGCTAATGTGGCAACCTTTAGACCAGGGTGTGCAGCTTCTCCTCCACAGTCAATCATCTGTTTATCCTGCCCCATTTGGGAGAGGTTAGCTTCTGACCTAGAGGCACTAGCTCAAAGCAGCCCTGGAGCAGAAACTGCAATGTTAAAAGGCTTCTTGCAACCTGCCCCTGTTGCCTGTCGGATGTTTGTGGAGCTCTTTGAACATGTAAAGTGCTGACAGTTGTTATTTAATTTATAAAGCTCTTTCATCCTGCTTGGGTCATTGTATAATAGAAAGAAGTTAAAACACAGTAAGTCTATGATTTAATAATGTTAAAAAGCCCAGTGCTACAGACCCATGTTTAAAGCTTCTCAGGAAAGCATTACTTGGAATAGAAAGCTTGTCTGGAAAAAAAAAATTCCATGAGAAAGGCAGAGATTGATGTCTGGAAGGAGCAGGAACGAGGGGACATCCAAAGAAATTGAAAGGGAGCATATTTAACATCATCATTCTTTTTCCCCCACACTGTTAAACTTGTGTCACTCATTGCCATAAAATGTTACGGCCATTTTTTAGAAAAGGATTGAATGTTTATATTAATAACAGGAAGATCCAGAATTGTTTTAAACAAACATTTATTATAAGAATTTTGGCAAAAATATAAACCCTCATGCTTTAGGGTGTGAACCAACCTGTTACTGTGGGGGATTAGGAAAAAAAACTTTTGTTTTGGATACAGTATACCCTAGCTATGTATTTCATAGTTTTTTGTTCTTGTGTCTGAAGCAGCTGGCAGCCACCACTGTCAGAAACAGAATACTGGACTAGGTGGACCACTAGTCTGGTCCAGTATGGCAATTCTTGTAAGGTTTTGTTTTCTGTGTGCCATCATAACAACAGCTCGATCATCTGCAGAAGTAAGTCAAAGGGATGGAATGCCTAAAAAGCAGGCAGTGTCAATGCACATGAACCAGTATGTTAATGAAAGAGGTTTGAAATGTAGCCAACTTCCTTTCTGTAGAGGGTCTACAGACAAGCAGACATAGCTTTACTGAAAAAAATCAGTACAATGTACTTCCATACAGTGCTTTTTTTGTGTTTAGGAAAGAAAAAGCTGCCAGTACTCTCCTTTCCCCTGCTGACCCTGCAAACTCCCCCCCACCCCTCAGGGCTGCAGGGCCAGAAAAAAAGGTGCAGGTACTTTGTACTCCTGCATACCACTGGAAAAAAAAAAAAAGCACTGCTTCTATACTAGTGTAAGTAATGCTGATTCGTTCTTGCCTATATTAAAAGTTCTAGCCCCAAGGTAAACAGACCAGAATTTTAGTTTTGTTCTTAAGTTATACATTAGAACTGTTTGGTGTAAGAGAAGAATTAGATGTAAACATAACTATAGCTTGTTCTTCTAGAAAATATATTTACTGCATGTTCTTTTTATGTGAAGAATAAATAACGAGCAGTTTGTCTGTCACACTTTCATTTTGACTGTATTGTATTTTTTTTTTTTTTTAAACCAAAGAATACATCTTGGCAACCTAAGCAGAAGACCAGGGTTTAGGATAGATCTAGGACTCATTTCCTCTTTGAATGAATCCTCCAAGCTCAAGGAAAAAGTGGACTATGAACCTTGAGTGAATACTGCTTGGTTCTGAATAGGTATGTTGCTTTATTTGTATTATTTAAATATAGTAATTGGGACCCGTATACAAGGATCCAGATTCATAGCAGATAACTTGTAGTACAATAAAAGCCCCAGAAGCATTAGGATATTCCCTTAAATAGAATATATTTTGTTGTTCCCCTGTATTGTGGCAGATAGAGATATTATTGTTTGTTTAATGGAGCAGGTCGAAGAGCAATCCAAAAATCATCTCCTTATGAAAGAGCCTGAATCTGAATAGATAAATTATTCAAGCAACATCAGGACTCACAAATACAGCCTAATTACTTTTTAGATGACTTCTGGAATTTCCAGTGTATCTCCCTTAAATCTGTTAGCAGCTTTTAACAGTTTTTTCCAGAATTTCTACAACTACTAGCTGTCTATTATGGAAACATACTTTGGATAACAAGAGCTGCATTCCTTTCTCTGCTGCTTTAAGTGTTAGTGATGAAAAGCAGAACTGTGTGCCTGATCTTAGCTCTTGGTAAGTAAGTGAACCAATATTTGCAGTAGGATTTTGTCAGTTAACCTTTGCTATAACATTGTAGAAGAGCCTAAAAATAGTACTTAAAAATGCACTATTTCTCCCACAGTAATATTTTGACCCCATGGAAAGAACTATTTAACACAACTGTTTACATAATATACAGTAGAGATGGCCCCATCCACACATTTGTATAGGTATGGGTCTTGCAATTTCTTGTACCTGGATGGATCTCTGCATCACCTCAGTTCAAATGCAATCAACAGAGGACTCTGCCCAGGCAAAATCAGTTGCAGTGTGAGAGTCTAGGGCCTAGGTTTTGAAACTGACTACAAAGGCATCTGGAACCCATTGCATGATTTGCTTATTTCAAGCCCTTTGTATGGAAATAGTTTCTTATTATACTCTTGTAAATGGTTTTGAAGAGGTATTGGTATCAGTCAATTGCAATAGACAGACATTTGCCTCAAGTTAAAATAATTTAAGAAGTGTTTAAAAATCTTGGAAAATGGCCAATATTAAACTAGTAGTCAAAAATAATTTACCCTGATTTGTACCTAGTTTCTTTCCAATTGCAGACAGTTACAAAATATACAAATTTAGGCTATTTCTATATTACAGCTTGATATAAATATAACTGCTGTTGCTGAAGGGTGTGAGTAAACCAGCCTTCTGAGTTACATAAATGACTTTGACTTAAATGCCAGTGTGGCCAGTGTTATGTTGGCAGAAGAGCTTCTCCCACTGACAGTTACCATCACTCATGAAGGTGGTTTTATCATAGAACGTCTTTACTAGAGGCGCAGCTGCAGGGCTGAATGTGTAGACAAGCGCTAAAACTAGACAATACACTTTCTGTATACTAGCACTTATTGCCGGTGAAACTTTTGTAGCTCAAGGGTATTAAAAACAGGGCTGTTAGTGGCATACATTTTGCCAGCATAAGCACTTGTGTGGACAGCACTATGTTGGCAGGAGACACTCTCCTGCTTATGTAGCTACTGCTGCTAGTTTAGGTGGTTTTATTGTGTAAGCAGGAGAGCTCTCTTCTGTCAGCATAATGTGGCTACATAAATACCTGTCAGCAAAACTTCTACCCTTCAGAGGGCTGTGTCTTTCATACTGAGTAACAGTTTGTTAGCTTAAGTGCTAATGATTGTAGAGAAGGTGGAAGTGACAGGAAGAGAAAATCAGGGCCACTAAGGTTTGGGCAGGAGGGTATGAAGACGACAAGATAGTTCTAGGCTCCTTTGCACCTCAGGGGCTGGTTCACTGAGTTTATTCTTGGACAGAATTCCTCAGGGCTGCTTAGTTGAAAAGAGCCTGAGAACTGTGTGCTCAGCCACCACATATGTCAAGGGGCAGGTGAACAGATTTAGTACAGCTGTAGGTTTGTGCCAGGCTGGGGAGGGGAGAGGCTGGGGACTGAATTCCCTGTGATCCACTCTGACCCATCAGCCCTAATAAAAAAAGCATCTGGTCCTGCACTTACTCTTTTCCCAAAACTGCTGTGGAGTGGGGGGGTGTCCAGGGATGGGTGTGTTTCGCAAGGCTGAGAGGCTTGCTGGGTGTGGGGACAGCCTGACATGCATGGGCTGGGTGGCGGGCCCACCCTGCAAGGGGAGAAGAGCTTGGGTTGCGCTGGAGGTGGTGGAGACTGGAACATTTTTTTCCACAGTCCTTTGAAGGTGGAGCCCCACCAGGCTTTCCTTAGAGGCCTCCTGTGCTGACTTATGGTGGGGGTCAGGGCAGGTTGGCGTGTTGTCAGGCTGCTGCGACCAATTCCTGTATCCCTGCACCCGTGTTTCCCAAGCAGTGTGTTACGTCACATGGGTGTGCTGCAGAATTTTTTGAAAAACTACTAAGAGTTTTGGGTTGTTTAGGAATATTCATGAGTTCATGTGGAGACTATATGCTGGTGTGCCTTAAAATAATTAAAGGCATCCAGCTGTGCTATGGCCGAGAAGAGGTGGGGAACCACCGCCCTACACAGCCCACGTTGCTAGCTCCACGCGCCAGACTTGACTTGTGCCAGATGCGGGGGTTAGCAGTACGCCTCAGACTACAAATCCCAGCATGCAACGTTCCCCGCTTCTGTGCTCTGCGGCGCAAAGTCCCATCATGCAACGGTGCGCCGCTCCGTTCCCACATACGTCAGCGGGGTTGCCCACGTGCGGCTGGCTTCAGAGTGACCCGGAAGTGCTGGCGGAAGGTAGCGGAAGGCCCGAACTTCCCCTAGCAACCGCTGCAGAGCGGCCTTAGCAACAGCGGCGGCCATGCCGGTTTGGGTGCGGGATTACAGCTGGCGGCAGACGGACTCCGCCGTTTTCCTCTCCCTGCCGATGCGGGGTGTCCGCGTCACCCAGGCTAACATCTTCTGCACCGAGCAGTATCTGAAGGTCGGGCGGCCTCTGCCCGTCTCTTCGGCTCACAGCCTGAGGGGAGCCTCGCGCCTTCCCCGCCTGCCTCCATGGGGGCTAAAGGGAGTCCCTAGCCACCGCCGCGGGTCGGGCGAGGCGAGGAGGCAGCGTGGCTGTGGCCTGGCGCTCATCTCTGATCCTTCTCCTCCGTCCCCTTTACTCCTGTGGGAGTGAGAGCTCGAGCAAAGCCTCGGCGGGGATGAGTCCTCCTGTTCCTGCTCACCTCTGGGACTGCCAGTCAGGCTTTTCTCACTGATCCCCTTCAGCTTGTGCAAACAAGAGCGTTGGAGAGAATAAGGCAGGAAGGGGAGGTCTTTGGACCTTCCTGCTTTAAGGAATTGGGGAAGGTGTCTTGCCGACGCCGTGTTTTGTTTTTCAGAAAAAAAAAGAAAAAAAAAAAACCCAACAAGGAGTTGTGTGGCACTTTAAGACTAACATTTATTTTTTGCATGAGCTTTCCTGGGAGAAGATCCCACTTCCTCGGATGCTTCGAAGTGGGATCTTCTCCCACGAAAGCTCATGCAAAAAATAAATCTGTTAGTCTTAAAGTGCCACACAACTCCTTGTTGTTTTTTTTTTACTGGACTAGACTAACACGGCTATCCCTTTTGTATTTCAGCCAATACGCCTGCCACTGTCACCTCCGTGTGTGACACGCATGCTACGTGGCAGATACAGACATTAAGCTATGGCAGCTGTATTGGTTTATGCTTCACTACACTATGTATGTGATATACATAAATATCACTATGATTTTATATACACTATATGTATAGATTTTATATACACTATATATGATTTATATCACTATACATATGATTTTATATGTATATGGTGTGATATAGAATGAATGAATGAATGAAGGTAATTTATAGGGGATAATTAAAAGCTAAAACATGAAAATACAGTACAACAGCAGTTTGAGTAATCTGTGTCTATTGATGCCTGTGAAAAAGGTTTAACGTTGTTAAACTGACCTAAGACTGGTAACTGGAGATGGGAAATATTCTTGAGTTACCACACCTGTGTGTTGCACATGAACTACGTGTAGTGATTGTTGGGAGATTAAAGGATAATGCTAGATTTTTCTTTGTATTACTGTTTTAAAATCAGCCATAGGCTAGACTCAGGATTTTAAACTAGATGCCATCAGTCAATGATTTGTAATCTGTTGGTCAAATTCTCCACGTTGCAGCTCTGCAACATTGTGGCTCTGACACCTTCAGGAGAGATTTTCCAACACCAAGTGTCACTCCCATTGGAAGTCTTTCAATGGCAGCAGGGCACCAGTCTTCCTCTCATGCCTTTGAAAAGGTTCCTTTACTGTAACAAACAAAGCCATCATCAACAAGAAAAAGCATTGTAGTCAGTGCACTACTTACTGAGAAATTGTGTATACAATTTTTGTTTGAATTAAACTAAATCTTCTTCTTGAAAAGTGGTTGGCAGTGTCCCATGTTTCTAATCATACTTAGCTGAGTTGTTTTTGCATGATTGCACTTTTTGTGAATATAGTATATGTAATGGGAATTGTAAGACTGTGAGTCAACTAGTATTGCAAAATAATACATTTCATGACTGCTTTCTTATATTGGTTAATACCATAAGTATTTGCAGATAAATAATTTGTATAATCACTCCCAGTTCTAATTCTTTCAGTCTTTTTAGCATTTCACACTGTATACTAAAATTTGAACTTGTATATGAATGTTAATTTTTGATATTTTAATTAGATTTAACTACTGTAAATGATCCATTCTGCAGCAAATTACAGTTAGTGGAGTTTCACTTTTACCAGCTGTTATGATTTTCTTGGTTTATTATAAGAAAATATTAACTAAACATTTAACATACTCCTTGGGGATTTAGTGACTTAGCTGCTATGTTCTTAATTTTCTATGTAATAGAACATGTTTAAAATTAATATCCATGCACATTTATTTGCTATTCATATTTTATAGGTAAATGTTCCTCCATTTTTATTTGAAGCCATTCTGTATGCTCCTATAGATGACACTAGCAGTACAGCAAAGATCAGAAATGAAACTGTTTTCTTCACTTTGTATAAAAAAGAAGCGGTCATGTGGGAATCCCTGGGTATGGAAAATGGTGAGTTGTCTACTGTGGAACATAGATTATTTAAAAAACAGACAAACTTAACAAATCCTTTCCCCACAGGAATTAATGGATACAAGAAGCAATGCATTATAATTTTCTCTTTATAACAGCCCATGCATTCCTTCCCCATCAAGCTTCAATCCCCAGTTGAAAAAAATAACAGAAGTACACCCCCTCACAAGTATTAACTGAGAAAATCAAAGTTGACAGAATCTTAACTTTCCCCCACTAGCAATGCCTTGTGAAGAGCCAGAAACATAGGCAATAGCTACTGTGAGGCTGTAGCTAACACAGAGATGAATTTGTATTTTTTCATCTAAATTTTAGTACATATTTTATTTGATTACTTTATTCTTGCTGCTTGAGACTGATTCCTCACTGCTGTTTCAATGAAAGTGCACCATTTATTTTCATCATAAGGTCTAATGACTTTAGGCTTATATAGAACCATTTAAATTCCACAGTTGTATACAAACCTGTGTGATTTTCAGATAAAGAAAAGCTACCTTTCTGCATTCATCTTCAAACAAACATGCCTGCTAATATAGAAGTGTCAGGTTGTTTTGGTCTATTGTATTTATAATTGCTTGAAATAATATATGTCAACATGTACAGATTTCCTAAAACCAGAAGGTTCCACTGTAGTGATTATGTGGCAAACGTGGGGCTTTGCAAAGGCAAGAGATCATATTCAAAGTCTGAGATACATATATAAAGCTAATATCCTAGAAATAACTGAGGACTTAAGAAAAGTATTTCTGAGCTTTCAAAACTCACTTTTGTAAGGTTACCTCTTATGTAGTAAGAATGGTAATATTTGTTGTGTAAGGATATATGGGGACATTAGGAAGGACAGATACCTCTGTTGGAGGAACATGTGCTCCTTAGTGAGTAGTTAATTCTCTCTGGTCTCCACCTACACTAGGGGTGTCAAACTCAAATCACCATGAGGGCCACATGAGGACTAGTACATTAGTCCAAGGGCCACACCACTGAAACCTTTTCATACAACGATATTGCAAATATCAGTAATGATCACGATTGTGTTGTCACAGGCCATGGGGAATAGCCTTAGGGGCTGCACGTGGCCCAGGGGCTGCACATGTTTGAGACCCCTGACCTACACCCACCTCTCATCTGTGGCTCCAAATAGCTGTTTGTATGCAACAGTGGCCACATTTTGGTAAACTACTTTTTCAGATGGACTAAACCAGGTGAGGATAGCTGATGGGTCTTTTATCCTTGGTGAGTTAGAGAAGTTGCCTTTCTCTAGCATATGAAAGACTTTTCCAGTGGACTGGGCAGAGGAAATCACCCTGTGATTCAACAGTGATGAAGGCAGTTCTGCAAAGTGTCGTGGGCACTGAGAGTGTGACAAGACATTGAAGATGTCCTGATCAGCCACTGAAGCTAAGGAAGTCCTCAGCCATAATTATTCTTCATGGTTTTGGAATCCATTTTCCATAGTTAAGGGAATGGGAATGCCCCTGTGCAATTGCTTTCTCACTCAAAATTTTCCTGCACAGGTTTTCTTTCCATTCTCTCACGCGATGGGAACTGTGATAATATTATTGTTATTAGTGATGGACTTCCAACATATGTTGTATGGAATGTCGGCAGTAGTCTGGGGCAAAGTGAAGTTTGTTTGGGTGACTTCAGCTGTGATGTCCATATTTTCCAGTGGCTGGGGAAGATGATGTTTATTAATGGTTTGGGGGAGGGTTGGGTGGGTGTGTGCACATGCGCATCTGTGCAAAACTACCAGGTTTTCTTGAGATTTTTTTTCTCTTCCTGAAGAATCAGGAACCTTAGATTGTATAAAAGCTCACGTCACTGTTTTCCCTTATTGCTGATGATTTCCTTTTTGCATTACAATTATCTTTGACAATGAAAATAAATTAGCTTAATTTTGTTAGTTGCTTTCTGTGTCTTTTACTGGGCAGTATTTGGATAGCAGGCACTGTAGAGGAATATTTAAATCCAATCCAAATTGTTCTTTGTGAGAATAAAAAAAAATATTTCTCTATATTATAGGTCTTGTAGAGCCTTGTTCTTGTGAAACATAGATTTTGCATCTAAGTGAAGTTTATATTACTTTTTTAAAGATGTGATTAACAGAGTGAAACTGGATGGGCTACATTTTTGTCACTCTGTCTCAGATAAAATAATGAGAGAATCCTATTTACCTGTAAACAGTGAAAAACACACAAATTTCAGTCTTAAATTACTTAGATGGTTTTTTTTCAGCTGACAAAGAGAAAATGCAGAGAATAAGAGAGAATGCTATCATAAAAGCCCAAGAGAAGGCAAGTGAAGAGCAAAAATCAAAAGCTGTTACAAAACAAGAACATAAAAAATATGCTCTGGAGGCCACAATGAAGGTAAATTTATATGTGACTCTACAATAATTAAATACTAGAAATGTAGTCTTAAATTACTGCTAACCAGTCTGACAAGTTTGAGGAGAAATATACTGTGTAAAAATGTCAGTTCTGAAGTAGTAATCTTCACTAAAGTGGTGGAAGAATTTGCTTGACTAGGAATTCCTGTTTTACATGAGCTTTGGGTATCTCCATTATTAGGTCTGGAAATCACATGGAAGGAAATAATATACAGAATAAAAATCAGCTGTCAGTATATTAATTATATATTGATTTTTTGTGAGATCAGGCAGGTTTAAGTATCTACAGGGATTGCAGTAAATTGGCACAAAAGATAAGGCAAGCTTTATATATAGATTAAGCAGAGTGGACTCTTGGAAATATTTTATTCACCTTCATCCTGTAATATCAAATTTGTGGTATGTAGTTTTTGCAGTTGTATTCATCCTTTGTCACCCAGTTCTACAGTGCTTCCACTCACAAATATGGTGACTTTCGTATGCCTTAATTTATACCAACTTGCTCTTCTGCATACCATATGAAATTACCATTTATGTTAAAGTTTGTGTTTTTAAGAAGTTCATAAAATGCAAGAGAATTATGTTCCTGGCTTCTGCTCTTCAGAATAATTCTTTATAAATATGCTAAGCCTGATTTACTTTTTTGTGAATCTGTATATTGAGAGATTCCAAGGCTGGAAGAGACCATTCTGATCATCTAGTACAGTGGTTCCCAACTAGGAGTGCACAGACCCTTGTGGGTACCCAGAGGTTTTCAAGAGGGTACATGAGCTTATCTAGATACTTGTCTACTTTTACAACAGGCTGCATAAAAAGGACTAGGGAAGTCAGCACAAAAATGTCACACACACAGTGACTTGTTTATACTGCTCTATACTGTGCACTGAAATGTATATTCTAATTGATTTATTTTATAACTGTGTGGAAAAAAGTAAGCAATTTTTCAGTAATAGTGTGAAGTGACATTTTTGTATTTTCATGTTTGATTTTGTAAGCAAGTAGTTTTTAAGAGAGGTGAAACTTATGTGTACATGAGACAAGTCAGGCTGCTGAAGAGGATACAATAGTGTAGAAAGATTGAGAGCCCATGATCTAGTTTGACCCCCCTGTGTAACATGGGTCATAGAACTTCCCCAAAATAATTCCAAGAGCACGTCTTTCTGAAAAATATCCAATCATAATTTACAAATTGTCAGTGATGGAGAATCTGCTGTGATCCTTTGTAAATTGTTGTAATGGTTACTTACCCTTGCTGTCAAAACTTTATAGCTTTTAAAAAATATACAAGTCAGAATCTTAGAGCTTTTGAGATTGCATATGTAGAAATCAGTTTCACTGTTAGGCAAATGAACCTACAGTCTTCCTTGAGTAGAAATGTGGCATCCATTCTACATGAGCAGCTAAGTTTCAGGAGAAATGGGTAATTATTAAGAATAATGTTCTAAACTATATTTTACAATTCTAAATTTCTCTGAGATACTGAGCTGGATAATGTCTAGGATATTGGGGCAGAACCATTACCTCTTGAATGGTGCAATAGGATCTTTTGTTATCAGAAGTAGTCAGACTCCAACAAAAGGATATAGCAGCTCCTGTAACCAAGCATTCCTAAATATCATGCTGAAGGAGTGGTCCATTACTGAACTGAAAGAAATAGTGTTACATGCTAAGCCTCTGTATTTTTTGTGAGTCTCTCATCAAGTACTATAAAGTGTCCCAAAGTTCTAAGAAAAATGTATGTTCCTCAGAATTAGAGATCTCAATGAGCACCACACTTCCTTAAATTTTTCAGTAGTGATGATAAAATAGTTTGAGATGTATGTTGTTCAGGTTCTGTGACTTATTTTAAGTTGTAATGCATAAAAGCCATCAGTTTCCCCCTTTTCCAACTCTTTTTCTAATCCCTCCACTCTGTATATAATGACACATTCATAACAACACTGAGCTTGGGGTATAGAAATGGGAGCTACTTGTGCATTCTTGCTTCTGTGCTGCTCACTTTCTCTGAACATTACATGTTCTGATAGTTCTGCAATTTAAACAGCTAGAAGAAATGGAGAGAAAAAGAATTGAAAATCTCAAAGAAGAGGAGCGAAAGAAGGTCACTGAGGAGCTGGAGATATGGAAAAAAAATCAGAGAAATGAGGAGGCACAAAGAGAAGAGAAATTACATCAAGAAAAGAAACGAACAGAGGAGAAGAAAAAGCAAGAAATAAATAAAACTAAGATGCTAAATGCAGGAGCTTCCAAGATGAAAAGTATACCTACAAGAAGTGGTATTTGTGGAAAAGTTTTATCTTTATTGATAACCTAGATCTATTTTTGTTGTAATAAAAATTAATTTCTTAAATGTTTACAGGCATTTCTGGTTTGTCTTACTTTTAATTAAGGTACACTAATGAACAAGTTATTTTGCTTTTTGACTCCAGTTGTTTTAGTCTCTTGTTTTTTTGCTGTCTATCTGTTGAGCCACACATAAGGGCAGATTTTGGTATATATCTTCCTCTCCACCATTCTTTCATTTCTAGTGCTTCATCATAATTCCACCTTTTTGGAGAGAGTAGAAGGAAGTGGCATCGTTTTTTATTACAAATAGTATCATTTCATTAAATGCTGCTGCTTGATGCTAATTTGTTAGTGATTTCTGTGCACTCCAGGTATTAGATTAACATAACCTTTTCTCTGATGAACATAACTATAGAGTTCCTAGTACAAGCTAAAGTGTCCCAAAACATTAAATGAAATTTAGTGTAAGATGTACTGTAAAAATATTGGATGATTTCTGCATGTAGCCTTCAGCATAAGCCCCAATTTTCCAACCCCCAAATCTGTTTCTGCATCTGAAATTCATATGAAAACTAAAACTTGTTCATATGAAACAAAGGTTTTATATGTGCCACAGGAATTTTACAAACTCTGAGTTTACTTGTGTTTGATGATGAAACCAGCTTGCATAAAACAGCAAGATTAAAAGCTTTTAAAGCTGTTCCTTTAAAAAACAAAACAAAACAAAAAATCATGAGGCATACTTCTACTTTATAAGACTCTAAATTATGTTTACGTTAAAATACAAGGGGAAAAGAGAAAATGAAAAATAAATTTGCTTTTTTTTGTGTTCTAATTCTATTTTTTTGTAGCTGGTAGTTGTGGAAATATATTTTCAGAGAAATTAAAAGAAGACTCTGTCCCTGCTCCTCGATCTGCTGGTACTATTAAAATTAGCTTCACATCTCGGGTGTTTCCTACAGCTCTCAGAGAATCGAGAGTGGCAGAAGAGGAAGAGGTAAGAATAGTTTTCCATTTTGTAAGGGTACCCTCATTGCCTTCAGAAGCAGAGGTGGCCTTAGGCAATTGGACACCCTGGGTGAAGGCCTCTTGCAGGGCCTCTTACAGGCCCCCATGTCTCCAGCTCCCCTGGGCCAACCCCCCTGTGGCTCCAGCACCCTGGTCCCTACCTGCGGCACTGGTGCCCTGCTTGGGGCCTGCCATGGGCCTGGATTCCTGCAACTGCGCCATCCATGGCCCTGACACCTTGCTGGGGTCCCTAAAACCCCCCTAGCCCTGCTAACATGTTGTGCATACATCTTACCACAGTGGCTGCATAAGCAAGCAGAGGCTCGTAGAGCAATGAATGCTAATTTTTCTGAGTTGAAAGATTTAAATGAGGAAGAGAAGAACCCCGACTGGCTGAAGGACAAAGGGAAGTGAGTTAAACTTATTCCTAGATATGTTTAAAATCATATATGAGAAACATAATTACCCAGTGTATTATTTTTAGGAAGTTAAATGTTGATTCTCTTTGTTAATCAAAAAATGTTTAGTTTGTATGTTACCCTTCTATGTAGAATTTTATTTTCCATTATTGCTTTCACTGAATAATTTATTAATGATATATATACACACACTGCATCTGTGAGTTCTGCAGAAAAATGCCTTTTTCTGAAGAGTGTGGCCAGAGGTTAGTGCACTGTACTGGACTCCAAAGACTGCTTTGCCACTGGCCTCTGTATCCATCTGTGAAATTGCAGTAATGATACTGACCTTTGTGACATTGCAATCTATGCATAAAAAGTGCTATATAGCAACTAGATGGTGTATATTGGTATTCTTATTGTTGTTATATGAGCTCAGTCTATTTATGTTATTCAAGAAAAGGTTAAGAGAGGCCTTGATCACAGCCTGTAAGTACCTACTTGGGAAAGAAATTTCTAGTAGCAAATGGCTCTTCAACTGTGCAAAAAAAGACAAAATATGATTCACTGGTTGGAAGCTGAGGCTGACAAATTCACGTTAGATGTAAATTGTAAATTTTTAACAGGAAGGGTAATTAATCATTGAAACAATGTAATTAGTGAGATTGTGGATTCTTCATCATTTGATGTCTTTAAATCAAGACTGAATATCTGTGTAAAGATGTGTTAAAGCTCAGATAAAAGTTATCAGCTTGATGTCGTAATTACTGGGTTGGGAGTCTATGGCCTCTGTTATCCAGCAGGTTGGATTAGGGGATCATTTTCTGAGAAACGTCTGGCATTAAAGTCTGTTAATCTTTTTCACCCTATCTATGGAAATATGCCATTCTTTTCCTGTTCCTTAATGCGGGTACCTTTCTTTGGCTTTAACTTTTCCTAGTCTGGCTGCCAGCATAAAGTCAGAATAGACTGCATCTACCTTGTTTGTTATGTCCTCTAAAATGTCATAAATGATCAGTTTTTAATGGAATTTTTTCAACTTGTTTTGAATTGTTAGTTTACTGCAAATTGTTTACAATAGATAAGCATTCTCTGTTGTTTTAAAATGTACTTTTTCTTATGTTTTCAGCAAAATGTTTTCAACAGGAAACTATCTTGCAGCTATAAATGCCTATAACCTGGCAATTCTTTTAAATAATAACATACCAGTACTATATTTAAATCGTGCTGCTTGTCACCTTAAATTGAAAAACTTGCACAAGGCCATTGAAGATTCATCTAAGGTATAAATATTTTACACATATAGTGGATTTCTGTAGTTAATCATCTTAAATCAACATATAGTTAATTTTTCTGTCAAGCAGGAATGTAATAGTTATAACAATATAACACCTTAAGTTAGATACCTGGAAAATGATGTGTTGATGTTTAGGATCATTCAGCCCTGATGATGACTATTCAATGGTTGGATTAAAAGGGGAATGGCTCGCTAATGATGGCTTCACACTTTTGTGTTATGCAATATAATTGCTGAAATTGAAACTTGATATTTACAGTAACTATTTTTAATAGAAGAAGAGGGCCTGTCAAGAAAAGATCACATACAGACACACACTTCAGAAGAAACTTTGACAAAGGTTTACACAATATACCCACATACATTTCATAATCTAACATGTTGTTCTGCCTTTAGGATAAAAAAATTTAAAAAATAACAAAACCCAACAATAATCCAAAAAATTTTCTGAAAGGATTACTAGGGCTTCTCGGTATTTGATCAACCACTGTTTGTGCAAAGACAGAAACATTCTAAATTTGGTTATCTAATAGTGCTTCAACACAATTGATAGTATATTTTTTATTAGTATCGTTTTTAAAAAATTAATTACATGACATGTATGTATATTTTGGAAAAAAAATTGACCCCAAAATCGTGTTGAATTAAGCACTTTGTGAGACTCTAAACATGTTTTTCCTAGTGTTTGTAGTAATACAGCATTAATTCAAGTTAATATTATGTGTATAGCACAGTTTGTGATATTGGACTATGATAATGCAATATATTTGCTGTTTACAAATAATCATTAATGGAATATGCACCAACCTAAGATCCTGACTCTCTATTGTGGGACAACTTGCACTAGTAAAACTGCATTTGCATTTTTGCCTCTGGAAACAAATTGTGAATGCCAATCTCAGTGGTTACACCACAACCCAGGTAATTAAATGTGAATGTAAATTTTTATGGGTCCTGTTGTAAATGCAAGTGTAGGCTGCAGAAAATCCATCCCTAAATACCCTATATATTTTTATTTGTAAAGGCACTAGAATTACTGACACCGCCTGTTCCAGACAACGCTGATGCTAGAGTGAAAGCTTATGTGAGACGTGGAACAGCATTTTGTCAATTGGAATTGTATGTTGAAGGTAAGAATTTAGGTTCTGAGTCTGCAAATACTTATTCATGTGTTTAAAATTACACATGAGCAATCCCATTAGGATCAATGGAGTTACCTATATGCTTAAATCTTGTCAGTTTTGGGGTCATAATGTTTAAAGAATTTCTGTTTTTTATTGTTGAGATACATATTTGTATAGTATGAAAACCCATTACAGTTCTGTGCCTCTAAAGGTGGAAAATCTTAAACTTCCCAATTTTTCCAAGATGTGAAACTATAAACTGTAAATGTGTTCTTTATGAAGTCATCAGCAATGTATCTTTATAAGGATATGATTTTATAATATTCTAAAATATATAAATTGTTGGCAGGTAAAATATTTTTCTGGTATTTGTTAGAATATCGGTAATAAAGTGCTAATCTTTTGAGCTTTCATAATATACCAGCCTTTTCTCACAAGGGAAAGTTAAAAATGAGACAGAAGATACAAGGCCGATTTTTAAAATACCAGTATTTAAACTCTTGTTCTTTTTTCCTTTTCTCTGACTATGTCCTCTCCTTGTGAATGCTTTTGCTGGCTTTTCTCTTACGGCTTCATATCTGCTTTGGGACTGCATAAACCCGTTCCCTATTTACATATCTTTTGTAACTTACTTTATTCCTCCTAGGACATTAATTCTTTTCAAACTACTTTTTGTTTTTTCTTTCTTCCTGCAAGTTTCCTTCTTGCATTCTCTGCTTCATGACTTCCTGCATTGTTTCTCTCCTCTTCAAAACCCACTTCTTCCAGAAATCTTTTTTACCTTGTCATCTCATCAATAATCATTGCATCCTTGCTTATCTGAACAATATGTGTGTCTGTTCTAATTTTAAATTCCAACCTGCACTTGTATCCATGTGGTTGGATCATACTGCCAGTGTGGATACCTAATAACCTCAGCAGAGTACCAGAGACTCTAGGCTTTGTCTATGCAGATCTATTTGCAAGTCTGAGGCCTTAGATTATAGATGCTTTAGAGCAAAGAACGGGACTAATTGAGTTTATAAAGGCCCTTGTAAATCTACAAAAGGTTCTGCTAATAATTTATAATAATATTTTTAGTATTAAGAATAGTCTAAGCCTTTAATATAACTGTGATATTTCTATTAAACACAGTTTTGAGTCTTATAATTGCATACAGTCCAAAGTTAAAGACAATAGTTTGTTCTGCTCCAAACCCCATTCAGCAATATTATCTGTAACTTGAGCTCCCAACTTATAAGTGCATTTCTTGGGGAAAGTTACTTCTAACTAGCTTTTAAAAAGCATACTGTTATCTATAGGGTTAATAATCTGCTTGCTGTATTAATATTAGGTCTTCAGGATTATGAGGCTGCTCTCAAGATTGATCCCACAAATAAAACTTTAGAACAAGATGCTAAGAAGATCAGACATAAAATTAATGGAACTGAAAAAGATTCTTAGCAAAGACTATCATCGGCATGTGATAATGTGTTTAAGACACTGGAATCAGGAAAACTCTTTATTTCATATTCTGCCTGAGCCAAGGAGGCCACCAGATATTTTGCTGATGTATTCATCTCAGATTTAAAATTGGGTAAAAGAGAAGATATTTCTCATCAGAACTACTATAAAGTGGGTAAATTTAGTGCAGTAAGAGAAATAAATAATACACATTTTATTTCCTTATCTGTTTTCCAAAATTGTCATTTGTTTTCTTTGTATGCAATATAGGTTGGCCTGAATAACAGAACATACTTACATTTCAACTCTGTTGCTAACTAAACCAATATAGTCTCATGAATTTGTAGAACAGTTTCAGTTGTTATATTTAGTCAATATAGTTAACCACATTCACAGTTCTGCTACCAAGGTTAAAATGTTAATGTAGGCAGAAACAGCCTTCAGAACTATTGTGAAATTAGAAACTATCTAATTAAAAATACTTCACATAGGACTAGAAAATATATAATGCTCACATTGTATATAAATTTGCTGAAATAAACAACCCTCATACACTTTCTAAAAAAAAAAATAGGGCCCAAAATATTCAACTGTGAAAGGTGTGAACTTAGGCATCAAAGTAAATAACCTGAATTTGCAGAAGCGCAACACTAGTGGTTTCCATTGAAGTAAAAGTTTTCAGTGTTTGGTGCATCTCAAAATCCAGCTACGTATTTTGTGCCTAACTTTGAATTTAGGTGCCTAACGTCAGGCATCTGGTTTGGAAAAATCGTGTCCTGAGGGAGGGTTAACATAATCCTTGCAAAATGTAGCAAAATATTTGAATGTTAAGTAACATATATTAAATGTTTCTAACCCATTCAATGAGATTTGATATATGCTGATTGAACTGACCAAAAAGTTATGATGCAATTACAATTTTGTCAGTAATAATGCATTTTAAATTAAAAAAACAAACAGCAACTTGCTGTTGGCTAAATACATTTCTAGCTTGTTCATATTGGTATTAAATGATTGTTCTGAAGTGTCTTCTTAGCAGAGCCTGTGTTGCAGGGCTGTACCATTTCAGTGTAGATGTTTGGTCTTGGGCTGGAGCCTGGGTTCTGGGAGGAAATGAGTGTGTGTGATTATTGGGGAGATCAGGACAGGAGCTTGACTGGCACTGTTTGAGACTTAGGCACATTTTATGTGCTCCCATCTTCCCCAGCAAAACCAAGCCAGATACACTACAGATGAGAAGCTGAGAACCAATAAATGGTTGTGGATCACTAATTCTCCAGCCCCAGAGCAAGTTAGGACAGCCTGCAGGCTGCCTTAATTTGTGCTAAGTTGTTACAGTCCCTAAGGACTTCATCCGAGCTAGACATAGCGAGAATAGTGTGCTTCAGCTATTTTCTCCCTGTTGCTGACATGCTCCTTCTCACTCCAGCATGTCTCAGTGTTGCAGTGAGGAAAGCACTGAAGCTGTACCTCCCAGGGATTCTTCCATGGCTGGAGAATCCCTAGACAGAGGACATGTGAGAATGATTTCTTCTTTTGTGCTATCTGCATAGCCCAAAGGTGGTGGAACAGGGTAGAGAATCTGCCTCTAAAATATTGATTTTGGCCCTCTGACATTTTAAAATAAAGCTTGGCCCCTGGACAAAAGAATTTGGACCCCACTGGGTTAGTTAGCATGGTCTAGATACAGTTATACTTATTTTAAAATTTTGACTGTTATTTCTGAGTTTGCTTGGCATTGATGGTGAACAGCTCTGATGCAATCATATAATCACAGAAGATCAGGGTTGGAAGGGACATCAGGAGGTCATCTAGTTTAGTGGTTCCCAACCTGTGGTCCATGAGGGTACTGCAGGTGGTCTGTGGGGTGGGAGGTAAATGAATAATGTAATAATGATAAAATCCTATGTACTTCTCATGTATCATATTTGATGTTATGTTATTTTTCACAATGTAATTTGCTTCACAAACATCCTTGTGTAATATAACATTCTCTGAATTTAAACAGTGGCACTTTCGTGTGATGTCAATGTGAATCGACTCTCTTTGCACATTTGGCAACTAGAAGGTGGTCTGCAAAAACTTTCGATGATGAGGTAGTGGCTTCTTTTGGCAGTGTGCCTAATGTGGGGGTCTTGTCATAGAAGGCTCTCACGTTGGTCAGGTGTGGCTTGCTGTTGGTGAATCCATGCTGACTGTTCCTGATTGTATTACTTGATCTCATTCTGAATGTCTTTCTTAGGTTACTAATTTGTTCCTTGTTTGACAATTTGTAAGTAGTTAGTAAAACAGGTAGCTGCTAGAGATGTTATTTTTTGGTATTCATGGTTGCTGAGCAGATAGCAAAACACTTTTTCTCAAATGCTTGATACTGAATTTGCTCAGAATCTGTAGTTTGCATTTTTGCACTGAATGAATTTAGTGGCCAGGCACTGTGGGAATTTTTTATGCAAGAGGGCCCTGACACTCCTTAGAACCAGCTGGTAGATCCAGTGGACCCTGTACCTTCTTTAAACATGGTGAAATAGGTGTAGATAGTGCCACCCAGTCCATATATATACTTATCATTTCTAATGTGGGCTGCGATTTGTGCTTATATGCAATTTTGTAGTTTTCACTTATTCTGAATGCCACGTCCTTGGGACCTAAAGAGAGAGGTACTGATGTTCGCAAAATATTGTCTGTCTGAAGTTTTTATTTATTGCGGTTTTCCTTTAAGAGCTATCTGTTCCGTGCAGTGAATGCTTTATTTCAGAGTATTTGATTTATATTCAGGCTTCTGTTCAGACTATATTTTACATGAGAACAAAATAAACCATATTTGCATAAAATTCCCAAGCTAATTTTCACCTGGCCTCAACCCAGCCTCTATATTTGTGCCTTGAAAACCCCTATCTATCAAGGAAACATGTACCTAACAAAGATTTGCATGAGTGAATTCCCATTAATCTACTGTGAAAAATATAGCCCATCCATTTTTAAATATAGAAATTCAGTTACTCTTGAGTTCATAAACGTGTACCCTTCAGTCTAAATTAGTATTTTACTATGTATATTGTAGCAGTACCTATAGATTAAATCATTTTGTGTCTCTGCAGACTTCAAATTAAAGGGCTGTAGATGGGGAAGATTACACCAGTGTTAAGGATGTGTGGCATCCTCTGTTCAGCAACTCAGAGACAGTGGGCATAGGTGATTTTTGGACATTACATTACAGCCAGGCTGTAGGCTGGCTGCCAACGGTTGCTATCATCCCCTCTTACATATGTTGTGTTCCAGTTGGTTGCTGCATTTAGCAGATCCATTGGCTGTTACCCTGACCTCTGCAAAGCAGTTTTCCCATATTTTGTGCAGAATGCTACCATTGAATCCTCTCTTTGTGTAGAACTGTAAAGTTACACTGCTCCTTTCTGCAAAAAATACGTGGAACAGCTTTAACATTTTGACTTTTGTCAACTGTGTAATGTGTTGCAGAATTTGTCTCTGTGTAAGTAGTACAGTACAAATACTAAGACTAGAAAGTGTTTCATAAAAGCAGCCTAAGGAGGAGGCTGTACAGGGAAGCACCCAATTGGAGAGAGCCTTCATGGAGCTGCCAATCACGGCCAAACAGGCTTACATAAAAGGAACTGAAGGGCAGAGCAGGCTCAGTGGCTGAAAAGAGTCCAAGGAGAGAGGAGTGGGTTCCTAGTAGGTTGCGGGAAGGTAGTACCTTGGACAGAGCTGTTGCTTGTAGGTACTGGGTGAGCAAAAGGGAGCCCTAAATTGGCTGCTTGGACTTGTGGGCTTGAGGCCCTGAGAAAAATGTTCTTGGTCCACAAAGAAGTGGTGCAGAGAATTTAAGAAAAGGCAGCAGGAGGTTGCTTTCTACAACCTCCCTTGGCTAGGGCCTGAAGCAGTAGGTGTCATGCTAGGCCTGAAAAGGCCAAGCCATCTTTGTAAAATACATGACCTAAGTCTTACCTTTGAAGACATATTATATGGAAATGCAATGTATGAGTAGGCTAGGGCTTTGATATGCATTTGTATCCTTAGTGGTTTCTTGATGATATTTTCAGGTATCTTGTTAGAGGTTAGCAAGGTGAATGAAGTGCTTCTCTATCTGTTACCATTGTTCTATTGGAAGGGGTCAAGAGGGAACGTTAACATCTAAAGGGACCTTTGATGTACCAGTGTAAACTGTCTGTTAATGGCGCTAATGCAGTTAATTACTTGGGGTGCCCAGGAGCTGAAGGTGTTCCTTCAAAGGATAATATGTATTTCTATGCTGCACTTAAGAAAGTACCTGGGAACTGTCATCAAAGCCCATGTTAAGAATTGACCTGCAAATGCCCACCTTGCTAGCTGCAACTATAAAAGGACGTTGGGAACAGAATTCCTTTGTCTCACATCTGTCCAAGCTTCTCAGGGAAAGTTTGGGCCACAGGATTGAGATCCCAGCCAACACTGGCCTGGAAACTGCGCTGCTAATTCTCATGGGGGAGAATTAGAACAAACTCTACACTTGGATTATTTGGTCTCTAGTCCTATAAACTGGATCACTAACAACTGAAGCTGTGAAACAAGGACTTATCTTCTTTGGACTCTAAATCATTTGTATGTATGTGATTCACTTTGACCCTATAACATCTCTCATTTTGTTTCTTTTCTTTTTATATTAAACCTTTAGTTGTAGTTACTAAAGGATTGGCTGGCAGTGTGTTATTTTGGGTAAGATTCAAGCCTATATCCATACTGTGTAATGTGGCTGACCCCTTGGGGTCAGAAGAACCTATTTCTTTAACAGAGCTAGTGGCTGTACTGGGGACCAGTGACTGGAATGCAGTAAAGGGAGCTGGCTATACTATATGGTGGCTTCTTGATATCCATTGTGGGGGATCAGAAGCATTGTTTGTGACTGGTTGGGGGAGTTTATCTCCAAGTAAGCCACCAGTGCTGGGAGAATCTGCTCTCCTTTTTGCCGCTTGCCCTGATCTTTGCATATTCAGGTGGTTATCCCAGGAGGCCCAGGTCACAGTAGGGACCCCCTGTATTCCCAACATTTGCCACTGAGGAAGTGGCTGGGCTATAGAACTGAGAGATTCTTAACTCCTCCCCTCCAGAAGGGGAAAAACATGGATGGCGACATGGTTGGAGAGCTGAGTTATGACAAGAATGCTGCAGTTCCTGGGCTGAGATGGATCAGCTGGCAGAGAAGGCAGCAGGAGAGGCACAACCAGGAGTGGACATGGCAGCTGAGAGACCTAATCCCCAAGATAATCAGCAGCATGCATTGCTCTGGTGAGTGAATGCTGTCACACCTTGTAATGTGGGATCTTGTAGATACACCATTTGTTTTGAACACTAATCTCAAAGATCTATACTTTCAGGTGAATTTCTGTTGCACTTAACTCTTTAATGCACAAGAAGTGTTGTGTTTACCACATTTATTTCAAGAGATGTACTTTTTTTCTACATGGGTTAAATGCTGAGAAATGTATTAACAGATATTCACTTTAAAATCCTGTTGATTCTTGCAGTATTTTTTAAAATGTATTGACACTCTACTTCCAAAATGGAAAACAAAAAGTAAGCCTGCATTTTGTTTTCTCCAAGCTAAAATGACTAGTCTTTCAGTAAATGCATGAGAAAAATAAGATACTACAATTTTACAGAGTATGCTGCATATTTGGGTAGTCATATACCCTACTTCTGTCAATGGCCGTGTTCATATAACTATGTTGAGGCAAACCACAAATTAACAAATGTTTTGTAAACGTCTGAGCCTTTGGATGGTAGGTACATGGTGCCATTTGAGAGGTAGGTGGTATAGCACCATATTCACTTGAAGTTGTTTTAAACAGTAGAAGCTGAGGTTTTGTCAAGAAGTCATTGGTTGTGAGTGTCTTTGGGTCCAACATACAGGTAAACACAGGATTGCCGGGATTTGCGCAGGAAGGCAGTTGAACAGATGTGATTTTCTCAGTGCTGGTACTTGGTAGCATCTCATTAGATGTCATATTCTTTTCCTAATTAAGAGATGATTTTAATGAGTTTCATATCTTCATAAACATAAAGGCAAAATATTTCAGATATTTATATTAAACCCTTGATTTTTATTTAACAGGAACAGATATTAGGAATCTGTGCAGTACATTAAAGTATATTAATATATTTAGTCAAGTATGTATGGGGGAAAAGCTATGAAACTTCCAGGAGATTTTTCCATCTTTCACAGAGTTTTATTGTATGCTTCTGCAATGAACTGGATAGGCCACTTACATATTATTCAGCTGCTTACCGGGATCCACTTACTTCGGTGGTGTGCTATTTTAAAGATATTAAATAGGTTAGCTGTGGCGAAAAGTAGCACAGCAAAAGTAGCACAACACAGTATAATTGCATTGGTGCTGAGCTTGAAGTGTAGCTGGACAAGGACAAGTTGGGGTTTGCACCCTTCATTACAGGGGCTACGTTATTGCACCCTTCATTATTGGGGCTTCTACTGAGTGTAAACAAGGCTTTAATATATGTGCAGTGCTTTGAACATATATATTAAAATAAGGGTTACATTGCTTTAAGAGAATATAAGGGTTGCCACATTTACTTTACTTTATCATCATGTTATAACTGGTAAATGTATGAAAAGTACAATAGAAAATGAGCACTCAGCTTTTTTTTTTAAATGCATTATGACTAATGAATGACTCCAGTGAAGAAAACTACTGAAATGTCAGTCATACAAACTTTTCCTATACTGTTGTTCTTCAAATTAAATCCACAAAAGGATACTTTTTCCTCAATTCTAAGGCATGTTTGTACTACGGATTCACATGCTGAACTTCAGTATTTCTATAAGCAAATGTTTGGGGGAATCCAAGTGAACTTATATCTGTCAAAAGGAGTTTAGAAATTTTTTCCCCCAAAGAAGGAAGGCAATTTCCACTGTCTGAATGGACAAAAAACAGATCCCTTGTAAATATATATTTTGCCTGGATTAACAAGGTCCGCGCCAGATGTTGGGGAACCAGGACAATCTGATGATAAGTGGGCTACTGAAACAAACCATACATGGATGAGACAAGAGAACCTGGAATTGATGGAATGCTACTACAACAGTAGACCTAATGAGAGGGGATAGATGAAACGTATGAGGGAACTATGGATGGACAAAAGACCTACATCCACACTAACTGAGAAACAGCTAGTTACCCAACACTTCAACATAGTAAAGAGGAAGCTGCTCTCACAACTTGAGATAGACCAACTCCACATTACATCCCGGACTCAAGAAGAAGACCCGGAAGAACAACTAGCTGTGCAGCCAACACCTGAAGCTGTAACTTCACTGCCACCCCCTCCATTACAGAGCACAGCAGCTGATATGAGGCATAAGTTCATGGATAAACTAGCTACAGTCAACCCTCGAGACCGATTAGCAAGGCTTGTTGGAGCAGTACCATCAGATAGTATGCTAGAAGATGCCAACAGAGCCCTATCGCCAATTCCTACTACCACCATAACTCAAACCAATGAACTGGTATACGCTACAGCCTCTGTAATCCTGGAGATGCTTGGCTACATGATCAAGAAGAACAGCAATACATACCCCCCCTGGAAAATGAGGTTGGAGGATAAGATCAAGGCAACTCGGAGAGAAGTTAGTCAGCTGGTGGAACTACAGAAGGGTGTAGAGATTAAGGATAAGACTCGGCTACTGAAAAAATACAAGGGCCTGACTCCATCTGAAGCCCTAGAGACTGCTAAACAAAGGCTCACAGCACTGGCTACCAGGCTAAGGAGATACTAGAGAAGCAGAGGCCAAAAAGATAAATGCCCTGTTCTCCAAAGAACCATCCAAGGTGTACTCCCAACTGCAGTGCAACAACACAATAACAGCAGAGCCACCAACAGCAGAAATTGAACAGTACTGGAAGAACACATGGGAGAAAGAGAAGACTCATAACACCAGTGCAAAGTGGCTGCAGGACCTGAGAACAAACTACAGCAATCTCCCAGAACAGGAACCAGTCACCATCACAGTAGCAGACATCCAACAGCGGCTCAAGAACATGAAGAGCTGGACAGCACCTGGACCAGATATGATCCACACCTACTGGCTAAAGAAACTAACAGCAGTGCATGACCACCTAGAAGCACAGATGACCCAGCTGCTAGCAGCAAGCTCCCACCCAGACTGACCAACACAAGGAATGACAGTGCTGATCATGAAAGACCCCCATAAGGGAAGAGCACCATCCAACTACTGGCCAATAACCTGCCTCCCCACAGCATGGAAAGTCCTATCAGG
>ML682232.1:1991278-2033374 GCA_007922195.1 Podocnemis expansa
GCATACAGCTTGATGTCATCCATGTAGAGGAGGTGGCTGATGGTAGTTCCACTCTTGAACTTGTATCTGTGTGTGTGTGTGTGTGTGTGTGTGTGTGTGCGCGCGCGCGCAAAATCTGTTACTTTAGCAATTTACATAATTTTAGTTTGAGAAAAATACAAAGAAGGATTTGGCCAGTTATAGTATTTGAAATATTTGCTACCTTGAAGTTAGATTTAGTAGACATAATTATCTATATGATACTGCGTGAATCACATGATTAAAAATAGGATCTGTGGCTAGTATCACTTAAAATGGTCCGTCTGGGTCAAGCCCTTTGAACTATAACAGCCACTACTATGCATCTTTTGTGGATAAAGGATTTTCAGTGTACTCCTTTATGACCACTGTGGTGACTAAATTGTAAAATGAGAGGAAAATAAGGACTAGTTGTTATAACTTATATTAGCTAAAAGACTGTGATGAATAGAATAAAAACAAATCTTTTAAGAATTAAGACATTTTTAATAAAAGTAAGGATTTTTTAAAAATGATTTTGCTATTCTTTAGTTAATTCGTTGGAAGATAAATTAAAGAAGAAAACTGGAAAATTTTATGCTAAGGCAGAGGTCAGCAACCCCTGGCACACATGGCAAGGATGGCACACACGCCCATTCACAGCAGCATGCAGAGCTCCTGGCCTTGTGGTGCCACAGTTGCTCCCCCTGCTGACCCTGCCTCCCAGTGAGCCTGGGGCCATAAAAGCCATGTGCGTGCTGCTTCTTCTGGCTTTGCTGGGGGATGAGGCCCATAGGGACAGGGCCGTCCCTAGGGGGGAGTAGGGCCCAGGGCGAATCAGTTTGTGCGGGGCCCCCCATTTTAAATTTCTGCAGTGTCATAATTTTTCTTTAATAAAATCATAAATTTCTAGCCCTCAGGATAAAAAGTTGCAGAGAAGCAGAAAAACAGGACCTGACTTTATCCTAAAGGCTCAAAACCCAGAAGTCAGAGAAAATAGCTCCCCCTCATTTATTATTTCTTTAAACATCTCTTTATTTTTAAGTGAGTTTTAATGATATATTTAAGCCAGACTTGTGACTATTTTTGATGTTTAGGGTAGGCAATACTGAATGTGTCATGGTGATGTTTCATCAACCTCATAGCCAAGTGGACAGGAGCATCAGGAGGTACTCTTCTTTGTGGTTCTGGTTTTCTGATCAAGATGGGCACACAATTTTACAAGTTTAAGAATTTGTCTTAGATCAAGTTTTTGTTAAATTGAAAATTTAGAGAGAGAGATGCTATTTTTGGATGATATCAAGAAATAAATTCAGGTCCTCTCTCACCTTAAAGTGCTGGATTCCAATTGTCTAATGCATGTTATTTCCTTTATGCTGCCTGCCTCTCTCCTTTTCCATCTTATTTTAATATATGTATTCATACTTTTTTCCTTGCTTTGCAGGTGATCTAAATAATGAAACTCAGGTTCTCTTTGAGGATGAGAGTAAGAAACAAGGGACCTTTGGGCTCCTCTCAGATACCCTGATGTAAAACAGACAAGGAGTCTTGTGGCACTTTTAAAGACTAACATTTATTTATTTGTTAGCTTTTAAAAGTGCCACAGGATTCCTTGTTTGTTTTGCTAAACTAGACCCACATGGCCACAGTTGCTTTCCTCTTTGCCATGCTTTGGGACTGGTGGTCCAACTGCAATCAGTGACAATGAGGCTTATTTACAGTGCAGAAGGAAGGACAAAAAACTTCTTTAATGTGTTGATTGATGGCCATTAACCTTAAAAACCCAATATTTCCATATGAGTGCTAGCCTGGGGTCTTCTCTCTCAGGTATACTAGATCATTATCTGCACAGAGAAGTTTGCTCAAAAAGACATCCCTGAAGACTGAAAATTCTTGTTAAATATAGAAGGAAAAAAGTTCTTTAATATCTGAGAACATTTTCTGGAGATGCTGATGTAAATTCAAAGAGAAGGTCCTGTTTCGTAAAGGTTGGGGATGTGACATTCTCCTGACTTTGTCCCCGTTTGCTTGACTGAGGCTTGCTCCATAAGTTTTATCTCAACACTTGCCCTCAGGGAGCAGTTGTGGGAAGGTGGCTCCTTAAGAGTTACTGTAAGCAAACGCTGCCTGTCTGAATTCCCTTCCCCCTTCCCTGACCAGCTGGAGCTGCTCCCTAGTCCCACAGCTTGAAAAAGCTCCCTGCTTCCTTACTCCAGCTAGCTGCGTGGGGCCCCCCAAAGTGCGGGGCCTAGAGTGGTTGCCCCTCTTGCCCCCCCCCTTAAGGACGGCCCTGCATAGGGACAAGGGGCTGCCATGTGTGGCTCTTGCTACTCTAGGCCTTGCTGGGGGACAGGGCCAGCAGGGAAAAGGAGCCTCTTGCATCTGCTGGCCCTGCCCCTGGCACCTCCGGGAGGGGGAGGGCTGTTACAGTGGCCAGCAAAGGTTGCTGACCTCTGTGGAATAATGGAAGCTATTGCCTCCCATACTTCTATTTAAACAAGTTGTCATCCCAGCTTTTCTAGCCTGTGTTTCTGGAGCAGAAGACCAAGAGTGAGAAGCCAGTTGAGCATTCTTACAGAATAAAACAGAGGATTTCCACATAGTCACTCAACTGATCTAATTTGCTTACAGTGCCTCTTTCTTATCTTCTTTCATTCTCTAATTGTGCCCTCTTTTCCTGTTCTCCTGTCTCTCCCATTTTTTCCTCACCATAGAATTTGCTATGCTAGTACATAATAGACTGCTGAGTTCACAGAACAAGGCAATTATCAAGTGATCTATCCCCTGCCATCCATGCCCAGTTTTGGGCAGAGTTTTAGGATCCAACATTCCCTGACAATGAGTTTCACAGGCTGTCTGTGCACCATGTGTAGAAGTATTTCCTGTATTTCTGGTGGTGAGGCTCAAAGTTACCCGGGATGTTAGAGGGCTCACAAGAGGTGATCTCACGATGCAACTGTTGTTGTTGCCTGAGTTTGTGAAGGGAATGGCCTCTGGGAGCAATGTTGCAGGGATACGGTGGGACAAGTTATTTTTGTTCCCAGTAACCTATGTTTGTCCAGAGACTGCATAACATGACTGGGTCCTGGTTTGCAGTTTTGCATTGCCTACTGTCCTAACAGCAGCACACACTGCAGCAGGACATTCTGCATTTGTGTTGCCTTTGTTTCCCTGTCTTCTGGCATGGCAATAGTGTCCTTGCCAAATTCCATCTTGTCTTTGGCTATTCTTGTAATCTTTCTGGAGAGCACCCTGCCTCTTCTTTCTTGGTTCTCAAATGCTGTCCTCACCTTTCTTCTATTTTTGTTTTTCTTTGGTATTGTGCAATGCAGTCCGTAAACATTTCATCCTGAGTTTTCCACTTTCTTCCCTTCAAGTTAGCTAGCTACTGAGATGATGAGGCCTTGTCTTTGAGAGTCTAGCCCAGGAGTGTCAAATTCATTTGCTGTGGCAGGCCAGATTTGACTTAACTGTACTTCAAGTGGGCTGTACATACCATAAGTTGAAATACTAGGTCACTCTTACAGCATTGTGGAGCACTGGGTATGCAAGATCACACACACTCTTTCTCTCTGGTATGGGGAGAGTGTGGGCCCACGAAGTGCAGTCATGGGCCAGATGGAAGAGAGGTCCATGGGCCATATGCTTGACACTCCTGGTCTAGCCACTGCAGGTTCTGTAGCTGTGGGAGTAGAAAAAACTCAAGACTGAATGACTGTTCATAGTCCAAACATTATGCTAACATTTTTTCCTATGCATTTCTAACTTTCCTTCTCTGAGATTCTTCAGTCTCGGGGGAAGTTCAGAGTTGGCAAGTGGTGTGTGCAATAAAGAGCCGTCCAGTAGATTCTGTTTGGCTTTGCTGCTATGCATGGGAGGGTCTGTGTGGTGGGTGGTGCTAATTGTGTTTGGGAATAATGCTCCCATTCTGGCTTTGCTGTTTTGTTGTACCTTGTATATGCTTTTATGGTATGAGAGGAGTTAGCAGGGAGCTTTTCGGGGAGAGCTGGATACCATCCCCCCCACATCCTCTTTAGGATGTCCTGATTCTCAGTTACATTACATTGAGCTAGGTGGTGAAGATGGGGGCTGGAGATTTGGAAAGGCTCCTAGCTCATCTGTAGAGCCCTGCATGGATACAAATATGTTGTTCCATATCCGAACTGCATCTGCAAGAAATGGTCTGCGGATATCCGTGTTGTATCCGCGGATGTGGATGTAATATGGATATCCGTGGATATCCACATATTTGCAGGGCTCTAGCTCTGTGCAGATGATAATATGTGGATCCGTATCTGATCTGCATCCACCAGAAATGGTCTGCGGATATCCATTTTGTATCCGCGGATGCGGATATAATGCAGATATCCACGGATATCCGCGGATTTGCAGGGCTCTACTCATCTGCCTACAGTGATGGCGTCCCTAGAGAATCCTGAACAGAAACTAGTATGGAAATATAGCACATCAGTAATGAATTGTAAAGATAGGAACTTAAGTGCCAAAGATCTTTTTGAGAGGATCCTTTTCAGTTCTGGCTTGGGTTTCTAACTAGGAATTGGGCTATGTAACTGCATGGCCAATGTCAGAGTTCTTAGTCCTGAAGAGATCCTGGCTTTTGGGAGATAAGCTTTTTGCTGAACTCCTAGTGCTGATCCTCTGATGTCTCTTGTTGGTTATATTGGGCGTGGAGAGTAGAGTGGGCAGCAGGTTCCACAACCTTGCCACTTCCGTGGTTGTGTAATTGTGCAAAATCCTGTCCAGTTCCTCACGTATTGGACAACAGGTCACATTCCCACTGCTGGATCATTCCCTGGTTTTAATATGCATTCTCCTGAGCTGTTTGCTCTTTTTCTTCTATTGTTCAGCATCCTGGTTGTGGTGCCTCAGTCATCTGCTCAGCTGTCTTCACAAAAAGATCTTTATTCCGGTGGCTGACCACAAGTGCTTCCTGCAGCAACTGTTCTCCCCAGATGGTGTTGAGATCTAGGATTTCCTCAGCTGCACAGGTCTTGTAGGGCTTCTTGAAGAATGTTGCTTCAAATGCCAGTGAGCAAAATCTAGCCCCACATCAGTTTTTAAATGTGGGATGGGACATCTGGTCACTTTCACTCCAGAGAAGGGTAGGGGACAGAGTTAAAAGGTCAGTGATGGTATCTGCAGAATTTAGAGGCCTGACAAAGTAATGCATAGCAGCAGCATTGTGTATATGTGAACGATAAATGAAACTAATTTGATTTGCATTTGAATCTTAGTTTTCTTTGAAAGAGGATTCTAGTTTATGCAATAAATGTGGAGTTAGTGCACTTTAATGTATGGGGTCATGTGTTGCTAGGCTTTTTCAAACCCGACTAGTGACTTATTCTAGTTTAGGTCCTCCTCCTGTAGACAGGTCTTATGTCTTATGTGGTAGTGTTTTTGCTCCTGACCCAAAGCTCATTCATGTTAATGAATTTCTTTCCATTGACTGCCGTGGATTTTTAATAAGGTACCTAGGTAACACAAGTGTGTTAGCAAAGGACTAGCTAACGTCTCTCTGGATCCAATGGACAATCTAGATGGAAAGCATGAATGTATTTTTGATAGGTAAATATTTTTTTAAATGTACCAAAATTTAATTATGGTTTTTCAGTATTCTAAATTGCCATCCAGATTGTTTACCATTACGCATTCTTAATCTACCAACTGGGATCAGTTCTGATTGTTATCATACCTGAAATATTTTAGCTTAATTTAATGAGAAAAAGTGAAATGTTGTTGTAAAATAATTGTGCATAGATTTGGCTATGACTGCAGGGATTGGACAGATGTAACTCTACTAAATTGGGTAGGGAACCAGATTAAGTAATTTTTTTCCTTATGTAAATTCCTAGCTACAGAATGCGTGTGGGGTGATATTTTTCTTTGAAAAGAGATTGGTTACATTTTTTAAGCTGTATCTTCTAAATGTGGTTAAATATTTAGAAAGGGTTAAGGCAGCATGATTTGTAATACGTGATGTAAATCTGTTTAAATCAGAGAGTATTTTTGCACATTCATCAGGAATATTTTAAACAGACAACATTTCTGGAAAATGCGTTTTTATGAAGCAAAATGTTATTTTGATCATCGTTCTATAGTTTTAGTCAATCTTGGTGTCCTGTAAACTCACTGTTCAATTCTATTGGTTGGCTAGTACCGCATAATTCAGTAGTTTTCTGATTGCTTTTTAAAAACATTGGGGGGAGAGAGTGTGTGTGTGTGTGTGTGTGTGTGTGTGTGTGTGTGTGCACACAGAGTTTATAAAGTTTGATAGACTTTGTTTTTAAACTAGATTAGATCTTTCTAAAAACGAAGAGCTTCTAACAGTTTTTATTTTTAAGTCTCATGGGTGCTTAGAAACTTAGATTATATTTTAGGAACAATGAAAACAGGATCTTATTGGTAGATGGGAACAAAGATCAGCTTTTCTGAAAATCGCTCTCTGACCCCTCTTTTATAGCAACTATTATGTATTCCCAGTTTATTAAAGCTAAATTGCAGCTTTATTGTTTTGTTGTTATCAGACAACTTTATCCACCCATATTTCCTATTTTTTTTTGGAGTCAGTGATTTCTTACTTAGGGGAAGGAACTAAAAAATGATTATACCCTGTTTTTGAGTGTAAGGGAGAAGTAACTCCTGTGGATCTTGGCCCTTCATAAGATTCCAAGTTTGTTTCCATGGGGTATGCTGAACTCCAAAGGTTGAGAATTCATTTGGTCAGTCATCTCAGAGAACCATAGTTGTATTGACAAGTAGTGGTATTAGTCAGATTTGTGTTAGGCACTCAGTATTACCTGTAATCTTTTAATTGTTTATCTGTAAACTTGTCCATTTGTAGCAATTTTTGGGTTATATTACATAATTGCACTTTGTTTTTCATCACAGTTTGAACATTTAAGGTGGATAAAATGACTTGTGTAGCCAGGAGGGCCAGATTCATTGCAGGAGGAAAACACTGCATGGTCTGGATATAAAAAGTCCATATACTCAATATTTGTGTTTCAAGATGATAGCTTTAAATAGTGAAATATAAAATAACCTTTTTTTCCAAATCAGAATATGCTCTTTTTATTCCAGTTTATTCCAGTTCTGTAAATTGTTAAAGTTTTATACAAGTTTTATAACTTTGTGAATTGTGCTTTTCTAACCTACTGACATTTTTATTGGTCTATCTTAGAAAAATATTACAATACAATGTACTTTCCATGCTAACATGATCTTTCACTTGCAGATACTTTGAAAATGTCTGAAAATTCCAGTGACAGTGATTCATCTGGTGGCTGGACGGTTATCAATCATGAGGTACTTAGTCTCAATTAATTAATAAAAGTGTAAGACATGCTGATTTTGAGTAACCAGGATGAGTGGGTAGTAAATTTGAAGATGGAAAGCAATTTAGGTGAAAGCGATCATGAAATGGTAGATTTCAGGATCACTTAGAAGGTAAAGTCACAGTGACCAGATGCTGAACCTAAATATTAACAGAGTGAAGGAATGCAAGCCAAAATAAAGAGAACAGTTTACATAATATTTAGATAAAGAAGAGACTCTTTGTCAGATTGGTCAGATAGAAGGATGCAGCCTAAGCCTGGGTCCCTTAATGGAGGAACCAGCACTTTTGGGCGAAGGTAACATAAATTCTGCTTTTCCCAGGAGGAAGCAAAGCAGGATGGCACCAAGTGCATGCTTTTCTCCTAGTGGAGATATTTATTGGCGGAGTAGATGTCCTAATGGAGCTCTCCTCCCCTATCCCCAGCTGTATGTGGGAGAGGTAGGATCTTTCCCAGTGGCCGAAATAATTTACTGTGAGGTGGCCAAAAGGTCCCTTCTCAGGGAACTTGGGGATGTCCCAAAGCAATGAGGCTCATAAAGTTTCTCATGGGCAAACGGTTAAGTACTTTTCTGTACAAGCTTCCTCCACCACCCAACAGATTTTCCAGGAGCTAGCAGCTGCCTGTAGTGCCGGCTTTGTGTGCTGCCAACAACTGGACTGCCACACTAGGATTGTGAATTTCCTGTGTCTTGTGTCCATATATATGGGAGGAAGTAAGGTAATGC
Organism: Podocnemis expansa; assembly: GCA_007922195.1. Lineage (NCBI taxonomy): Eukaryota > Metazoa > Chordata > Testudines > Podocnemididae > Podocnemis > Podocnemis expansa. The sequence goes on from ML682232.1 coordinate 1,999,358, forward strand.
CACGTAGTCGAATCTGTGTCGTGGCCCTCAACAAAGCAGAAATGGGTGTAGGACTGGGGTACTGGCAGCACCGCAGAGCGTGGATCCTTTCTGTGTGCCAAATGTTACAGATCAAACACCTTTGGATCCAGTTTAGAGCGGGAATGTAGGGACATAGCAGCAGCACCATGAAGAGACATACCAATGTGATTGAGAACTCCATATTCAGAAGAATTGATAGGCCTGTCATCAGATCAGATCCAGAGAACAGAGGAGTCGGTTACTTCCAAGAGTACTAATTACTGTATCAGAAAATGTCATGTTGCCTCATAACTTCTTATCATGTTTATTTAATTCACAGGGCTACTTAGATGTGTATTGTGGTTTTTTTCTTGAATGTTTATTCAGGTTTTAATAAATGATTTTGTGTGGCATGTTCCTGTGAAACCTTTGTGATTAAAACCAGTGATTTTTTTTGTTAGTCACCCCTCCCCCTGCAAAAAAAAAAAAAAAAAAAAGAGACCAGAAAAGAGTTGCTAAAATACAAAAGACCCAGTGACTTAGTTTTAAAAAGGTTTCAGAATTGGTAATAACCTTGTAGCAGGATTGTACAGATTTATTCTTTATTCAGAAAGTATTTAATGTGAATGTTTTTTGAGGTCTGTAATATTCCTAAAGCATGTGATTAATCTAAGCTCTCTTTAACAACAAAAACAACCCAGGCAGTTTGCTTAACTCCCAGAGGAGGGAGTAGTGGGGGAATGATCTTGAAGTATTACTGTTGCTGTAATCTCGCACCTGTTGGTGCAAAAATAGCCAACTCTGTTTACAGAACAGTGAGAATTGGTCTTGATCCAGCATGAGTTGGTGTTTTCACTCAGCCTGTTTTTCTAACAATCTTACATGAATTTCCTCAGTGTATTTTGTTTTTTTTTCTGTTTTTGAGAAATGCTACATCATGAAGATACACTATCCTGATTAATCAAGTTTGATTAATCAAGCAAGACTGCCAACCATATTGCTGAGTTATGTGCCCTGCAGTTGCCTAGACTGGTTTGTACATTGTCAGTCTTCATTTAGCTGTCAAGTAATCTGTGACATGGAGTCAAGGCATCTTGGATTAAAGAGAGAAATCCAATTTAGACAGGTTTTAAAGCTACTTTGCAGTCTAATGTTTTTGACCACATCTGTGGTATAGATGTTTCATCACCTTGATGCCCACCTGAAAAGCCACTCAAATATGCCAGGGGAAAATAAACCAGTTTGCACAGGGTCAGTAGAGGTTTGTTGCAAGCTGGTTGTTAAAGTCTCTGAAGTTTGTGCCATCCCTTGGGCTAGGCTGGACTTACACTTTCTCCTCCAAGCTGCAAGGGACTCCAGGTTCACAAACAGAGAGCAGGAGAACTCTCCTTTCTATGCTGTCATAGTGTTGCTTCTGCTGTGACTCAGGAAGCATGGGAGGGAAGGAGGGAGCAGCCTGACTTGAATGCAGAGGGGTGAGGAATAGTGGACAGAAGAGAAATAGATTCAGGGTGGAGTGGATGGGACAGGAGCAGAGGGAGTGGAGATGGGTCAGAACAGTGATAGGGCATAGGAACAGGAGTAGATATGTGGGTAGGAGAGCAGGAGATGTGGGTGGGGAAGGAACACAGGCAAAGGTCATGGCAGGAGCCAGAGGGAGAGAGGGGATTGGGGATAGGAGCAGAAGGGAAGACAGGGAAGGTTGTGGTAGGATGGTGAGGGGATGGGGCAAAATGGTCAGTAACACTGGAAAGCACAGTCCTATAGAACCTGGAATCTAATTCAGGGGACCTGAGTTTCAACATTTATAGTTGTTTGCTGGCGGAGAGCGTGTCTCCTTCCTTCTCTGGAAATCCACTGCAGTGTTCTGCTGGCATCTGTTATTCTGTTACTTCAAGTGGTAGAGGGGTGTGCTGTTGATCTAAAGATCTCAGCCCTGCTGGTAGCCCACTTAGAGGTCAGTATGGTTCCATATGATGGCTTCCCCCCCCCATTTGTTTTTTTTTTTAAACCTTCAGTAAATTAAATTAAAAGGATGTTGAATTTACAAGGGATTCACTCAAAAGTTAGGACATGACAGTATTATGGTTGCCTGTTCATTCTGCTCTTTGTCCCTTGTGTATATGCATTATGAGGCAGTCTTTAACTACATATTCATATAACATTTTTCTATAGGACTCAGGACACCTTCCCACTTCTTCACTCAAGTCCAGAAGCTTCTTCTTGCTTGCTGTCTGACCACTAGCAGCAAAACCATTGAGAGCTCAGGAGGGATACTCTGACTGCTCCCCATTCCTATAACTCACTTTAAAGCAGAGAGATGCAGTTGCCTAAAAACTCTTGCTCCCCACCCGTTATGTTGGAGCATGTCCACTGCAGACAAGTTTTGAAAAATTTAGCTGCCATATTAACGAGTCTCAACTAAGCAAGCATGGGTAGTCTGTGGATTTTTAAAGGCTTATAACTCAGTCAGATTTTGGTGGATTTTCATATAAATAGTGAAAGGATACATCCCTTACACCACAGTTGTCTCCTGGCCCAATTTCAAATCCCATCTCTAAGGCATGGAAATGGAACTTTTCATGAAAGCGGTTGGTGACATTTTTTAATGTGAGATAAGACAATCTTTTTTTCCCCCTAACTTTATTCTTGGAAACAGCTGAACTATTTTTTTGGCTGAAATTCAAAATCCAAACCAAAATACTCCATCTGGCCCCACCAAAAAAAAGCCCCAAAACAGCCAAACCAATCCAAAAAAACAAACAACCCACATCCTGAGGCAGTCATTCAGTAAGGGGGGAAAAAAGCTGAAAAGGTTAAAATTTGTCATTGTTTTATATAAACAACTGTAAAACGTTCTTATAATGGGAATGTTAGGAAACTGTCACAATACTAACTGTATGCATATTTATATTTATCAATATAATCACATGAAGGAATTTGGTCACCTTCTGTTTATACGGGATAACACATGCACATTTGCTTGGGTGCTGCTTTCCATGTTTTTGTTTTCCTTTTACAAGTAGGCATGTTCTCTGCTGGAGAAGAGTAGAACTATGAGGGTGCAAGGGACAGTTTTCAACTTGATTGGCAGTCTCTAATTGAGAGGGGTGCATGAGAATACACATTAGCGAACCTCAGAAGGAATATTTCCAGACAAGAAACTGATCATTCTGTTAGAATAGAATTATTATTGTGAATATTTTGTCATATACCATAAAGTGTTCATTGTGAAACATATCAGAGCTTGTATGATATACTTCTAAGAGGGTCTCTCTTTAAACCCTGTTGAATTATTAGTGTCTTCTAATTTTTGAAAATGGTGTTGCTCTCATTATATACATTTATCTGAGTGACTGTATTGCTTGAATTAATGTTGGGCATTTTAAGTTTAAGCATGCCTTTTACCCATCCTCCTTTGGTTGGGGCAAAAAGAATCCAGAATAAGTTATTTACAGTAATAAAGGCCATATATTTAAATCTCTCTGAATTCTACCTTATTTAGGAAAATAAAACATTTGGATACTTTAGGTGACTCTGAATAACCAAATAGTGCTTTTACCAATTTTGAACAGTTGGCTAATAAGCCTGATTTGCCAATTTACCACTGTTTGTCTCATGCTTTCTCTTTTTGTAATTCTTTTTGTTTTCTCATTTCTATTCCTTTAATAGCTTTTCCTTCCTGTAATTAATGCCTTACTTAGTGCATCGACGTTTCTTTTTCTTCTACCTTCTGTAGCATAATACTTTCTTTAGTTTTAGCGATGACCATTTTTTAATTTGGTTTGTTACTTTTGTTCATTAATGTTGTTCGTGTTGTTTTCTCTGTAACCTTTCGAAGTATTTTAGAATGAAAAAGTTGTTATAGCAGTAACAATAATGTAAAACTGTCTGTTCGTCAGGGTTCTGATATTGAGACGGTGACAACTGAAAATGGAGGAACAAATAGTAACTTTGAGTTTGCTTCAGAAGATTATGCTACTTTGGAGGAAGAAGAGCAGACATTTGACTTGAAAGGTATGATGTTAAAATATAGCTATTTTTATAAAATACAGAAGACCTCTTTTGTAGTAACTGGACAAACCTAAGATGTTCTATATATACACCTTAATATAGACAGTACAGTGTATATGCCACTGTTGCATTACTTCTTTATCACTGTTGTGGACAACTTCCAGTAACTAGCATTTCAAATACATTTCTTCTTAAAGTGTATGTGGAAGTGAAGTAAGTTAGTATGGTGCATATTATTCTATCATTACTTCAGACATGTGAATGAAGAGTACCTATGTGTATAGTTGGAAGATAACTATTTCTGTATTAGTTATTATATAGTAATTTCATTGAAATTCCTTAGAGATGTCATATGGCAAGTCAGGATAAATTAGGGGCAAAAGTGAGTTATATAAATGATAGGAAGTCAGTAATATCACTCACTGTGCCACTCTGAAGCCTAAAATATCTGAGTCAGTGTGAAGAGATGGGAGCTGCTACAGGCATGATTCAGAGCTCTTTTGGTTCAGAATATTACCAGGTTGAATTATTACTGGATTTTGTGGTCTATTATTATTCAATTTTTAAGTTGTCAGCTAATTTTACAGATTATCTGTGCACTGTACAGCTGTACTTCAACATGTGTCTGTGCAATGCCAAGAGATCTAGAGTAAATCACTGTGATATGAGAGGTAGCTCAGATAATCTCTCTGAATCCACAGATCAACCCCCTTCTGTACACTACCATGGGCCCTGACCTTGAGGACCCATGCTGGTCAGCAGTGATACAGCAAGGGGTGCTGTGAGCTACGAGGGGCATCAGAGGAGACTGGAGTGTTGAGTGGGTGCTACTTTTGGCAGCAGTAGCATGGGAGGGCTCTTGAAGGTGAAACTTCAGCACAGATCTATACTGACCACCATTGCCTTGGAAGCTTTCCCACACAGCCCCATTTCCCCTCTATGCCTTCTGTGCAGATTCTCCTCCCATATTTTACCTCCTGAAGATTTCAAAAAGGGCTGGAGAGAAGCCGTGCTCTGGCAGACAGAGAGTTTGTCAAACTGGAGTACTCCCTCTATGCTTATCCATGACCCATTTCATTTCCCACCCCCTGTGGCTAAGAGAGCACAGTGTTTCTGCACTGAGGTGTCAGTGCTCTGAGGTCACCTAATGGCAATGTTTTTGGGCAGCTCAGGAGAAGCATGTGCTCATGTTAGGGCCAAAGAGCACAGGGTGGAGCTAGGTATTGAATGGGACTTGTGGGAACTATGAGGGGAGTTAGGCTGTGCAGGCACTTCGGTTCGGGAACTCACTGTCACTATGGCAAAACACGGGGTTTGAAGGGCCGGACGTATATTAAAAGACAGAATTTGAAAGCTGGAGCTCATGTGTACTCACATCTGTGTTAAGGAGGAAGCTCAGCATTCTGAGGCATTTAACGTGAGACCTTCCTCTAGCAGCCAGTATGTATTCTGTCATCTGGAAATTAAGACCTGTTAAACCACCGGTAAAAATTTCTTTGAGTGATACTTAATAACTTGCTAAATACTTTCCACAAATTAGTGGCAGTGGTCTCTGTTTGTTACAGTAGTGCCTAGAGAGTCCAATCAAAACTGGGGCTGATTGTGTTAGAAAATAGTTCCTGATACAAGAAGCATACCACCTAAAGGGATGTCTTTTTAGATACAAGACAGGAAATGAAACAGAAGCATGGAAAGATGAAGTGACTGACTTAAGATTGTACAGCAAGTCAGTAGCAGAGCTGGGAATAGAACACAGATGTGATGAGTCCCAGTTGAGTACTTTATCCATTGCACTCCACTGCCTCTCAGAGGAAGCTATCTGCTGGATAAAGATCAAATCTTCCAAAATGTGCATGCACATTTGTGAAAGTTCAATCTTAAATACCATGTCCCAATTCATACGGATGTTGGGGTTTCCACAACCTTAACTTTTATGCATGTATTTGCACACCTAGATTGGGTGCATTAATTTGGGCATGCTTATTTTTTGAAGCTAGCTGCATAATAAAAATTGGAAGAAAAACCCTATTTACTCTAGTTACTGTTTTTATTAATAAATAATTTTGAATAGGGTAAATAGATTTTTTTCAATATGTAATATGAAGCTAATATCATTCATGGTAAATTTTATGAGAGAGGTTTAATAGTGAGCTGATTCGTGTGGTTAATGCAAAACTGTAAATGGTAAAAATATATATAATAAAACTTTATGGCATACCGGGCTGCATCAAAAGAAGTATTACCAGCAGATCAAGGGATGTGATCATTCCCCTCTATTCTGCACTGGTGAGGCCACATCTAGAATACTGTGTTCAGTTTTGGGCTCCCCACTACAAAAAGGACAGGGACATGCTAGAGAGAGTTCAGAGGAGGGCAACCAAAATGATTAAAGGGCTGGAGCACAAGCCCTATGAGGATAGACTGAAAGCATTAGGCTTATTTAGTCTGCAGAAGAGAAGATTGAGGGGGGATTTGATAGCAACCTTCAACTACTTGAAGGGATGCTGTAAGGAAGATGGAGCTCGACTGTTCTCGGTGGTAACCGAGGACAGAACAAGGAGCAACGGTCTCAAGTTGCAGTTAGGGAGGTTGAGGCTGGATATTAGAAAAAATTTTTTTACTAGGAGAGTGGTGAAGCCTTGGAATGAGCTGCCGAGGGAGGTGGTGGAGTCTCCATCTTTGGAGGTGTTTAAGGCCTGGCTGGACAAAACCCTGACTGGGATGGTTTAGTGGGAGTGGTCCTGCCTCTGGCAGGGGGTTGTACTAGATGACCTATGAGGTCCCTTCCAACCCTAGGATTCTATGATTCTACGATTCTGTTATCCAAAATGAAGTCAAATTGCCTAACATTTAACAATTGCCTTGAAAAGTCCTTGCATTGTCCAGATTTAACAGTGTTCATCATGGTGTCTGGATAACTGAGGACATACTGATGAATTTAATCTAAGTGTATATTTAGGATGTAGGTGGCTTCTAGCATGATCAATGTAACAAGTAGCTAAATCAAAGCATCCTCAGATCATCATGTCCTAGTGACAGTATTTGGATTCTGTTGTTTCTTAGGGGGATTTTGAACAATGAAATGTAATACATTTGAAGATTGTGTCTTCAGGAATGATTTAACTTTAGAAATGGCTTGATATTACTGAAGAAAGTGCAGTCAGTTTTTTCTCTCTTTAATTGAACTTTTCTTTGTACTACAGCTGGATCCAGCAAAGATGATACGGTGTCAATGGTAGAAACTACTCACACTGCCTTAGAAGAAAACCAGGCAGTTCCTGAGGTATGTTGTATATTGTATAGCTCAGAGACCTACATAAACCCCACATGACACCACCAAGCAATATTTTGGCACAAAAATAAATAAGTTAATGTTCCTGATTTGCTTCCTTTTTATTTTTATACTGTTTCTACTTCCTGGATGCCTATTTGGATAATATCTTTTTACATTACTAACTTTCTAGGCAAAGAAAGAAAAGTTGCCTGATCATGGTTCCTCTGTTGGGGCTATTAGTGATGATTCTGACATTGTTACCCTTGAAACACCTAAAATAGAGGAAATTGGAACACAGGAAGAAGCTGCAATTGAGGAGGAAGCTCAGGTTTCAGATGATTTTAACATGGGTTCTTCCTCCAGCAGCCAGTACACGTTCTGTCAACCAGAAACTGGTAAGAACAGTTAAACTACTAAGAAACTACATATATATGGTACTAAAAAAGGGGCTTTGGATCAACTTTGGTAACTAAATTATGTGAGTTTTATGTCCTGTCTATTCAGTTCCCTTTGGGAAACTTCTCAGTCTGCATGAAAGCCTATCTCAAATGGCTGCAGACTTCATGTTTTTGATGCCTTAACTTGCAAACTTTGCCTTAGCATAGGCTTTATGATACTTTTCAGAAGTGGTGCTACAGTGGAAGCATTTATAGAGATGTGAAATGTACACTGGCCAAAATATAAAATGTACTACGGTTCTAGTGGATTTATGCTTTTTTTTTTTTTTTTTTTTTTTAATTATAAATACTTTCATGCATCAGATTTCTTAGAAAATCTTTTATATTTCCTTTTGGAAATGTGTTGATTTGCCAAATAACTGGGATGGATGGAATTATATCTCATTAGTCAATAAAGTATCACATGTTTATGTTTGAGGCATAGAAAACTAACAGCAGTGTCATGGCCACAAATGAACTCTTTTGCCCATCATAATATACGATGTATTATATTTTGTAGAGGAATTTAAACTCTTGTAAAAAAAAGTGTAACAGGAAGAAGGATATGAAAATATAGCAAAGTTTGAACATTTTATATGCATCTTTTCCTTTATTAGCTTTTTTTCTGGTTTAATCTGCTCCTTTTCCTTCCTCCATTATCTTGCTTGCTTGTGTTCTGCTATCTTACAGCCTTTTCTTTTAATCATTCCCTTTCATAACACATTTACACTGCTCCCAAGCTGTATCACTGTCTTAGTATTCAGCTGTAATTTGTAAAGTAATACATGAGAAGGAACAACTTTCAGAAGCACTGCTTTAACTTAGGAGAAGTGTGTGTGTATTGAGTAGGTATGTACATGCTGTATCTTTGAGCCTGTATAAATGTCCATTTGCATCAAACGATTGACAGACAATCCATTGTCAAAATGTGATCCATTGTGACTTAATAAAGGTATCATCAACTTTTTAAAATTTTACATATTAACTGACTTTATTTTCTGTTACTTTGATTTTTCCTTTCATGCATAACTTCTGAAGTTTTTCTTCTGTTTTTATGTACAAAAGAAAGTTGGTGGGAGAAGCTGAGGAAGATTCCAGTGTGTGTAAGGGGATGGGGTGATGACCTGAAAGAGCATGTATCTGGCAGCCTTCCTTTACAAGGTGGTGTGATTAAATCTGATCAGCTTGTATAAAGTTGACTGCTTGTGCCTAGCATGGAGTGTTTTTCAAGTACTAATGCCAGCTGGACTTGTGGTTACAGTGGTAACGTTCCAAACAGTTGTTGAAAATCAGTCTTTGTTGCAGACCTTGGCTAAATTAGTCTATGTTTGACTGACTTGCTTATCAAAAAAATTAGACTGTACCTTAATTTAGAATGAGCATCAATGAACTTCAAAAAACAGTATTTTAATATCTGTGCTTAATTGAATGGCTGTTGTGGGATTCTGAATAGATCTCTAGTTAAAGAAAAAACAAACCATGAGTCCTGTGGCACTTTTAAAAACTAACAGACTTATTTATCACATGAGCTTTCATGTGTTTTTTCTTCATCAGTTGTTTTGAAGGTGGTTCCATCTTCAAAGCATCTAATGAAGTGAGATTTTTCTCCCATGAAAGCTCATGCGATAAATAAATTTGTTAGTCTTTAAAAGTGGCACGGACTCCCTGTTTTGTTTTTGCTGAACTAGACTAACACAGCTACCCCTTTGGAACTAGCTAAAGAGAAACTTTCCTCCATGTTTAATTTTGATTTCAACCAAGTCTTCAGTACAGTGTGCCGTAGTAAAGTATGTTGAGCATGTTTGTGTTGTTTGGAAAGCAGCTGGAATTTTAGCAGTTGACAAGAAGAGAGAGTGCCTTTTTTTTTTTCTTTTTTCTTTTAACCAGTTAGTAATATATGGCGTCCATGTGTGAACTCTTCATTTGAGTGTCTAAACTCTGATTGAGTTTTATGCTGTAAGCATTCAGGACATCTGGCTTCCCTAAAGGAGGGATTTAGGCCAGGGCTGCCTTAGAAGAGGCTTGGCAGAATAGGTATAGGTATACCAGGGGACTTGCCTAATATAGGCATGGCTTACAGTGGCAAAAAAGGACTTTTGTCAGAAAAAGATTTTACTGGTTGCCTTTGTAAGGCATGGCCCCAAAGCATTTCTGTGCTGGTATAAAATGCTACTTTAAGCAATATAGAAACCTCACTGAAAATTTAGACTTACGTCAGCATTACTGTGCTGTCAAAAGTTTCTGATGTAGATTTGGCCTTTATGATCATAACCAAAAGGTGATATTTAGGATTGCCTCTTAGGATTACACTTGCTCTTCAGGGGCATCGCTGGTGCTGGGCTTACGAGGCTTGAGCCCTGCATCCCAGCATTTGAGCCCTAGGTCTGGCGGTGGCTGCAGCGGCAGTGCGCAAGCCCCGAGTCCCGGTGCACTAAGCCCTGGGTGTTTTACCCTGCCAGCAGCGCTTCTGTTCATCTTTAATATCCACTATCTTTCTGTGGGTATTTGCAGTATAGCATTATACTGAAACCTTTGTAGGAAAGAGTTTGAGACAGGGCTGTTTCATTGCTGTGTAGACTTCTGGGCTTGGGCTGGAGCTCAGGCTCTTAGATCCTGCACTATAGGAGGATCGTAGAGCTCTGTCTCAAGCCCAAGCACAGAAGTCAACAAAATAATGTAAAAAAGCCTGAGTTGGCTGGCACAGGCCAGCTGTGGATGCATAGTTGCTACTGAAATATACCATAAGAATACTTTATTTTCATGACCAGTTTATTTTCCACATATGTAAGCTGCTTCTGCTAACTGAACCAACCAACCTTTAAAATACTCAGTATTATTATTCTAGCTATTATCCTGGAAAACTTTCCCCTTCTAAGTGTTTTCTAACATTTCCTTTTCTAAATGTGCACATACGTTGTTTCTGAGCTCCACACTGAATTCTGGTTCAAATACATTCTCACTTCAGTGAGCCATTTCTGATTGCTTCCCTTCCTCTTGAATTGCTGAAGTACATATCTATTTAAATGATCTATCCTATAATAGACCTTCTTTGTTAAATTTAAATTGATTTTTTAAGAGTGTCTGCACTTGAGGGTAAGCAGAAATAGCTGAACTCAATTGCAGCTCCAGTTTTTCCTACCTTTGCATATCTAAATTGCTTAATCAGGGATACAAACCGAAATGTATTATCTAATGAGGGGGAAATTCTCTTTCACACTCTAACGTGCTACTTTTCCATGGAGGTTCAAACCACTGTATCTTAGTATTCCAGATAGTACTATTTGGTCATATGTCTCAGGGTAGGCCTGCTCTTAATAGCTGAAAAATTGAGATTTGGGTATTGTTTTCAGTTAGCAAACCTAAATTTAAATGCTTGCTCTGTTTATTACTTTCATTGTGTTGCAATGTTGTCTGTTCAGTGAGATTTGCATGTTTTTGCTTAATTGTGTGGTTATTGCATTTGTGAAATTCTATGTTGACTTTTGTTGGCCCCACAAAGATATTTTTAATTATACTTTTATATTTGTGTCCTTAACGCTGACCCCCTTTTTGTTTAAGGAGGAGAGCCACCACAGAGATATTTCCATGTTATTGTCAGCAATATCCTGGCAAGAGGCAGTAAATGTTTATACATACATAATAAACAAATGTTAAAATCTAGCTTTGTATATGTGAACTAAGACTTAGCATTGCTGTCCTCTGCTAACACTTCTTTCCCTGAAGTAAAAATCCTGGCTCTTCAGAAACGTGTGATTGGCAGCAAAAGTGGTTTAGTTTCATGGTGCTGGATAGGATTTCAGTGGGGCTCCGTGCCTTGTATTCTCTAAGAATGAGGGAGTTCTTTTAGCTGCTGCTTCTGATCTGTGATCACGTATTAGACCCATTTGCTGAGCCTTCTCCTTTCCTAAGCAGTAGTGGTTGAAAAGTAGCTTTTTGGTGAGGTGTGAAAAGATTGTGGTAGGGAGTTAAGATAGCTATTCAAGTTTGTAAAAATAAAATAAATAGTTTCAAGAAAGTTGCTGTAATGGAAAGCTATTAGTATTAAGAATTATTTTATAATCCGTACCTATATATATACACACTAAATGTTGGTTTCCATGAAGTGGCTCATTGTATAGTGAGGGCTGAATGCCTTTACTTTAGAGACTATAAAATCATATCTACTAGATAGAACGTGATTTTTTTTCTAGCTTTCTATTTTAGTTGTTGCTGTTCCATCTGTTGTGTTAAGCAGTTTTTATATATGAGGAAGGGAAGTTTGACAGCTCCTCTCCTTTCATGTTTCACAAGAATGTGCAATGGGAGTGGAAGTGAAATTTCTCACTTTCTAAATTTTATAATTGTATTCCATTTTTTTGTTTTAAAAGGCACAATTGGCCTAGCAGAGTAAAACTTCCTAATAAATGAAATTCTCTGATTGGAGAAGAGTCAGGCAGTAAGATGAAACAGCTTGTTTTTATTATAGTGTTGTCTCAATCATTTAACTGTTCCTCTAAAATAGAGTTTTTTAAAGGAATATGGTATGCCAAATAAAAAGGAATATTTATGATTGTGCGGTAAATGATGTACTGTGTTCTCTAACTCTCTTAAATGCTAAAATATATTTTTCCTGGGTATGGCAGATAGTTTTTTTTAATTAAATCCAGTACAGATCAGAAAATAAAACTGCTGATGTTTTGTAATTCTCTTGTTATAAAGAGAGTTGTGTTCACTTTTCAGTTTTTCCACCTCAGCATGGTGATGATGAATCAAGTAGTGACGAAACAAGCAATCGATCCAGTCCCACACTGAGGAGACGACGGGCAAAGAGGAGGCTAGTCTCTAACTCTGAATCCGAGGGTGGGCCACCTAATGAACAGGAGGAAACTGAACATCCCAAAGAACAACACAAACGCCAGTTCAGTAGTGGCCTTAACAGATGCATTATACTTGCTTTAGTGATAGCAATCAGCATGGGATTTGGACACTTTTATGGTATGTATACGAAGTTTGAGTTGAATTATGTAATTGATAAAGGGATGTACAAAATGTTCATTTGACATACCAGGATATTGTGATTCAGATATTTATTCAACATATTTATTCCTACAGGCATGTCACAGGCTCCTTAGTCACAAAGGGTGTTTTCTCTTATTCTTTCAGAAGTGCAGATTGTACAAACGAGTAACTGATTCTTAAATGTTTTGTCCGACACTTTAACTCGCATGATACGAGTTTATGACGCTGTTAAGTTAAATAAAAAACGTTCCTCTTTCTTTTATCTTTAGATTGTTAGCTCTTGCAGAAAGGAAATATGTTCCTCTGTTTATAAAGCACCATGTACCTTTAGATGACCTAAACAAATGCTTATTAGCAGGGATCCTGGTAATCAGTTTGCCACAGAAAAATGCAGAATTTGTGTTTTTACAGAGAATCTTTTAGTTTTTACATTTTGTGAAAAAATAAATACCACAGAACTTTGATTACGTGATCTAATTGAGACTGAAGCCAGATCAGATAATAAAAAAATTGAAGAAATGAGCAGGGTTCTGGCTGTCAGCTCTAGTGGTAGGGAGGCTCCTAGCTGTCAGTTTAAAAGTTTAAAATTTAAAACTATATCAATAAAACCTTGTGTTGAACTGATACTTATATAAAGTGTGATTAAGGAAACTAAAATTCAAGTAAGGAGTCTTTGTGGCATTTGAAGACTAACAGATTTATTTATCGCATGGAGCTTTCATGGGAAAATATCCCACTTCATCAGATGCTTTGAAGAGGAAGAACTTACAGAATAGGATGAAAATAAATGCAGGGGAGTGTAAGACATGGGATCAGGTCATACTGCAACAGCAAATCAGAGCATTTGTAAGGATTCAAACTCTAGGAAAAGGCACACAGAGGGAGGTTGAAGTCAGATTACCTGTTATAATGTGAGAAGAATCCGTAGTCACGATTCAGCCCTGCTTTCACACAATTTAATTTGCATGTTAGTTTGATTTCTGCTGTTTCTCTTTGAAGTTTTGATATCCCATTGATTTTCTTGACAACCATCATTAACAAATTATCAGTGGAGTGATTAGGAAGATGGAAGTGCTCAGCAACTGTTTTTTTGGTGGTGTGATTTCTGATGTCAGTTTTGTGTGTATTTATTCTTCTGCATAGAGATTGTCCTGTTTGTCCAATATATAAGGCTTGGGGGCATTTCCGGCACATGATGGCATAAATCACATTAGTGGATGAGCAGGTGAAGGACCCTTTTGATGGAGTAGCTGGCCCCCAAAAAACAGGATGATGGTTGTCAAGAAAATCAATGGGACATCAAAACTTCAAAGAGAAACAGCAGAAATCGAACTAATATGCAAATTAAATTGTGTGAAAGCAGGGCTGAATTGTGACTATGGATTCTTTTCACATTATAACAGGTAATTTGACTTCACCCTCCCTCTGTGTGCTATTTCCTGGAGTTTGAATCCTTACAAATGCTTTGATTTGCTGTTGCAGCATGACCTCATCCCATGTCTTACACTCCCCAGCATTTATTTTCATCCAATTCTGTAAGTTCTCCCTCTTCAAAGCATCTGATGAAGTGGGATATTTTCCCACAAAAGCTCATGCGATAAATAAATCTGTTAGTCTTTAAGTGCCACAAGACTCCTTGCTTCTTTTGCTTTATTAGACTAACAGGGCTGCCCCTTTGGAAGTTGGCTAAAATTCAGTGTTGCATTTTTCTACAATTAAAATGAAGATTTTTGTCTTTTATCAGAGAATTTTTTTCATTATGGAAAACTAGAATCCCTGCTTATTAATAGCAATACTTTAGATTTAGTCACCTTTTTTAATCTTTTATTTTCCTATTGTTAGTCTTGTGGTAACCCTTTTTGTTGCTGACAAGGTGTACAGGAACATATTTCTGCCTTTCATTCAAGTGATTCCTCAGTCACTGTATGAGAGAGCTAAACACAGAGGCGTTGCTGGCGCCAGGCACATGGGGCCCGAGCCCTGAATCCCGGTGCCGGTGCCCCGGGTCTGGTGGGGCCCCGCTTCTCCCAGTTGGGCCGGAGATCCGGGGCCCAGCCACCCGCGGCCACGGCTGTGGCTGCTGCTCCTGGCCCCATCCCTGGCCGGGGGCATGGCCTGCGAACGGGGGCGTGGCCTCTGGGTAGGGGGCGGGGCCTGGGCCGGTGTTCTGGGTCCTTTCCCTGGGCAGTGATGCTCCTGGCTAAACATATTTTTATTGAACGATTCAGAATCTCTCTTGCCTTTTACCTTTTGTTTGAGGGGGGGGAATATTAAATAGCATTGGAAAATGTACCATAACTCAGTGCAGTTCTTCAGCGTATTGATGGAATCCAGTGAAGCTGCACCTTCTTTTTTAACTCTTATTACCGTGTCTAAGGGCAGGTCTTCACTGACGATGGCGAATTTTCTGCTGTCAGATCTAATCTCCAGAATCAATTGAGAGGCAGTGAATACCCACTTAGTTGATCCAGAAGTGAATGTAATAAATTCACCTCTGGACAACGAGTAACACTGTGCCATTGGGAGTTCATTTCCCGTCGGCACAGTGAAATGTAGATGCTGCGGAAAGTAGAAGTTAGGAATTCAACAGGGGATACTCAAACTACTCTATGTAGCTTGAATATCTCTTATCGACTGTTGCTGAATTTCCTGGTCAGTGTAGAGATCTAATGCCTGTTCTTTTCTGTTAATTCAAACATGAGTAATACAGGAACAATTGAGTAGGTAGTAATTATCTGTGTTACCAGACTAGCTAAGTGCAGACTTAACATTACATATGTGCCTACCATAGTGGAGCTACAATCTTGATTATGGCCTTGTGGTGTTACTAATATAAATATCGTATAATAGAAATTAATGATGACTTTCACTTTATTTTCATTGTTTGATATATACATGGTCTTTCATGACAATATGATGTACTAAAATAGTCCATTGATTCAATTTCAAAATGGGAATATAAATAATCTTTTTATTGTACTTTATTAGAATTACCTAAATTTTAACATTTAGTATAAGCCTTTCAGAATTAATTTACCCTTGAACATATTCTTTTTGTTCTCAGGTAAACCTGAAGGTAAGAAATAGTAAGTGCCATGTGGAGGATGCTGTGCTTGCAATCAGATTGATTTTAAAAATATATATTGTTGCGTGGTCAACAATATTAATTAACAATTACTACTGTGTTCAGGAGTGTACAACTAATAAATCAGCCATAAAATACTTCTGCGTAGAGCCGGAAGGCCTTTTCAGCCATGAACCTTTCCTAGGAAAATAGATTTATAGTGTCTGTTGGTATGGTTGAGGCAGTGTGGTCCACTGGAAACCTGGGTTCTTTCCTGTCTCTGCCACCCTTCTGCTTGGACAGCTCGAGCAAGTCGCTTCATATCTCTCTTCTTCAGTTTTTCTATCTATAAGGTGGGGATTATAATAGTTTCCCACTTTATAAAGGACTTCAAGATGTGTCAGTAAAAAGCATGGACGTTATTAATAATGTAGTAAGGGCCAACATATTTTCAAATTTATCTACCTTTCTCTTCACTGAATCCATTGCTTTAGAAATAGATGTTGTAATTGATGAGGTATGTTTCTGTAATCCAGCAGAAAAAAGGCAATTTTTTAAAAAGTGAAAGTGCCTGCCTCATGGTCATATGATTGAACTCAATTCCTCCTTTTCCAGTGTTTCTACCTCCACGGAGCAAGCAGATATTTATTGTTTTCTCTTTCTAAAAAGGTTTTTACAAGGGATTCCTTTTCTCTGCAAAATAATAGTCTTTTTATATTTTCCAGGATTTAAACAATTGGAATTGAGTGCAGCATTTCTCAATACCCTTTTAATGTCACGTTAATTATAGTTTAAGAGGATCACTTTTATTTGATGTGAGAGTCACTCCTCTATGAAGTTAACTGGTTTTGTGGTGGTTTTGTGCCGTTTGTGGTCATTATTCTCTATTCCACCTGAACTGTAGCTTCTAGAGAAGTGGAGTTAAATCAAGAGTAGCAAAATTAGGGTTTATTTTGCAACTGTGGTTTCCCCTGGAATGAATCAGTTGTGAACAGAACTCTTAAACTCATATTGGGAGAGGAGGAATATTCTCTATATGCGTGGTTTAGGATGGGATTCTCTTATCTTTAAGTATGGATATGGAAGAATATTAAATGACAAAAAGGCTCCAAGTTATCTCAATAATTCTTTATTTTTTCAGCTTAAATTGTAATAATAAAACTCCTGCTTTCATTTTTTATTATCCCCCGACCCCCCAACCTACCTGCACTCTTCTGAATTGCACAGAAATACCAGTGCTGAACAAATTAAAATTAGAGATAACTCCTCCCCCCCAAATACCTTTAATATTGGCTTTTGGACTTTTGCTTTATTAGCCAAGCTAGCATCAAAAGCAACATGCACAAATTCTATGTTTTTTAAGAGCTTTGAGAGGTAGAAGGGAGTGCAGAAGAATGCTAATTACTAAAGAAAATCTTTTATTGCTTAATGGTGAATTTGTAGTTAATAGAGTGAAGGCATATATTGGACAAACAAGAGGGAAAAGCAACGTCTATCTGACATTTGAAAGATGGGAACATGGATATTTAACGAGTATATGCCCAATTTGCTACCTTTGCTTTTACGATTAAGGATTGCAAGATTGGGCCCTGCATGAAGCTGTTCAGCTTGTTTGATAGAGTTTATTTAAGAATTGGGAGGGGTTGGTTTTCTTTTGGGGAGGAGGGAGGAGTTTTGCATGAACATTAATATAGCATGCAATTATCTGGATTATTATTAATATAGTATTGCTTAGCAATGTGAAACTATAATTTCAAAACGTGTAATGGGGATTTTTTTCACTACTTTTATCATGAACGATTTTGATTTTATTAAAAACATTTACATGTATCATTTCCTGCATAGCCTCTGGTTATTATATTTGAATGTAGGTATTTTCTATTTAATTTCATTCCATCAGTTTAGTATTAAAAAATGCCTTTGCTTTTATCAAAACAATATATAGTATAAATGCTTGTACTGGTGTGTTTGAAACTTTGCTATAAACACAGAATTGTTGTATAACAATTTAAGACTATACAGTTATAAAACTAGATTGAATAGAACATTAATAGGAGTATCATGCAGTGAAATATAATTGACAGACTGTTCCTTCTTTTACAAAGAAACCAAATGCATCATGGAAATAAAATAGCAATCTGTAACTACAAGCCAAACTAACAAATGAAAAATTTTATCTTCATAGGTACAATTCAGATCCAAAAACGTCAACAGTTGGTAGAAAAGACACATGAAGATGAACTAAATGGTATGAAAGATGATCTTTACCAGTGCCGACGAGAGCAAGGAGTTAAAGCAGAGCATAAGGTGGGCGTAGGTGTGATAGTTTATTTACAATTCATTGGGAAGAATATTTTCTTTCATTATTGATGTGTAGCTTACATTAGTGTTAAATCTATTAACTTTGTATATATTGAGAGAATGCTTTACCCCTAACAGGCAATGGAAGCCACTCTTTTCTACAGTTAACTCAGCTATATATTTTTACTGGATCTTTACTTGCCTTTTACATGTTTCAACAGTATGCATGCATAATTAATACTTTTCTTCAGAAATTTCTCCTAAATTAATACATAACATTATTGTGTATTTATTACAGAATCAGAATTTTTTTTCCTATTGCCAGAAACTTGGTAATTTGATCAAATTTTAAGAGTAAGATAGCTTTTTGAAATAACATAGATGTCACTGAGGGCCAGATTCAGCCCAGTTTATTGCTTATAGGTGGTGATGTATGGAACAGAAATAAGTTGGGCTCAGTTTGTAAAATTAACAGCCCTATGCTTATTTGTAAAGTGATCAAACCTGACATGGAATCAGTGAGACACATACATAGTATACAGTGCCATTTTTAATTCTTCGCCATCTTTTGAGTGAGAATAGGGTCTGATTTCCTTGTTCTGTTCTCCCAGCAGCCCTTGAACAGGTGGTTGGGAAGAGTAACCAGAAGATGTGGTTGGTATAATATTGGCCCCTTTGAGCCATTTTCCACTTGTATTTATATCCTGAGAATCTGCTTAGATTCTGTACATCTATTACAAGCATAGCTTGCTGCAGCAGCAACTAAGCTGACTTTGTTCTATCATCATGCAGCCAGAAAATTGTAATCATTTTTTTTAATATACCTTTTAAGTTATTTATTCATTTGTCATCCTTACCTTTGAATACTGTGGTATGTTTTATATGGGATTGTTTATCCAGCCAGACATTGCTGAATTCTGCATCAACTGCATTCTGCTTGTTAAGTGGTTGAGTTGTCTTGTGAGATAATTAGCTTCTATGATTTGCAATGCCTACCTAGTGTTTGGAGTTCATGTTATGATATTGGTTATTCTTTCACTGTTGGTCCCTATGGCCATTCATCATGGGTACATATGCAATCCATGCACTTGAGTATGAGCAGTATTTCACCAAAACGGATAGAGTGGAGGCCTGGAATCCAAATTCTCTGCTCTTTGGAGATGCATAAATCCTGGCAAACCAGAGGAAATATTCCAAGCTGCTCCTTTGTAAACACCATCCTGCGTCTCAGTCCTCCTGTCATCAAAAGGCTGATGAGCCTCCTAGGAAGCATCAAAGGTACACTCTTGGATGGCTGGAGAGTGTTAGCTTTCAATTTACAAAGAACAAAAGCCCTTTATAAAGTCTCTGTGGCTGTTTGTTTCTATGTCAGAGAATGAAAGGAAAAGCAATTTCCTCACAGAGATTCTTGAAATGGATATGGGGTTTTATTCTCCTCTGCTGTGAGCTTATGGAAGCCCTTTCCCCTCAGTGTCCAGGTCCACTCAAACAGAGCATAAGCCACCTTGGTGGCTTACCTGCCAGGAGCTCCCCTCTTGGAAATTTGGGACTCCGTTTACACCTTTATTAGGTATTACAGCTCCTTTGGTTTGCCAATCCTAAAATCTATTGTGCAGTGTTTTTTCCTTGCTGCTTCCCATCCCCAGTGAGTACTGCTTCAAAGTCACCCAAGATTCCCCTTATGTTCTCACTTCAAAGTGTAAGGAGATGCAAGGCATGGGTATAGCCAAACAAACTGTTACTGAAAAGTCTTGTGATCTTGGGCAAATAGTGAAAATGTTGCACTCACAATGCATACCAATAGGGATCACACATCTTGAAGCACTGTTACTGTAAGGTAAATAACTGCCATTTTTAACTTTAGAACTCAGTACTTTTTGAAAATCAGGTCCCTGTAGTATTGCCAAAATGAAACTCCTTTTAAATAATGTTTAGCTTAATTATGCATTCAAACATAAGGACAATAAAATCTTACGCTTCAGTATGAACTTATTCTTGCAGTTGTTCAGAAGAAATTGCCAATTAGTACCAAGTGAAGCATTGCAAAGTTGAACACACATGGTAAAGTTATATATAGGTGCCTTGGTTTCCTGAAACAAATCATGGATGTTTTCACCCTCCTCTGAAGCATCAAGCATAGGCTATTCTTAGAATCAGGATACCAGACTTAATGGATCAGTAGCCATTCCAGTATACCATGTGTTTTAGAGCTGTTTATTCAGTATACTGTATGTATGTGAGTCACACTCATGATGTGTGACTAGTTGGATGATGCTATGAAATCTTTTCTTTTTCAAATTAAAACAAATTGTATGAATTCTAAGGTTAATAAAATTTTTCTTTGTTTTAGTCACTAAAAGAAGACCTTACAACATGCCTGATCTCTACTGAGGTAGAAAAGAAATCATTTGAATCTCAGAAAAAAAGTCTTACTGCAGAAAACCAGCACTTAAGGGAGTCTCTGGAGAGGGAAGAAAAAGCCTTGGACTCACTGCAGGAAGAGTTAAGGAAACTGAGAGAACAAATTAGGACCTTAGAAGATAAAGGTACTAGTACAGAGTCAGTTGTAGTTGAAAATAAAAAACTTAAGGAACATTTGGAAGAGGAAAAGCAAAAGATACACAACTTTCTTAGGCAAAAGGAGACTCTCTTTGCAGAAGCACAAATGTTGAGGAAAGAACTGGACAAAGAACGTCAAATAACTGAAGCTCTAAGAGAAGAACTGGAGCAGTTAAGTTCTCATCAGACACCACACAACATAGACACTGACAAACTGAAGGAGAATGAGGAAATAGAAATTTTGCGGGGCAGACTATCGGAGCTGGAAAGAAAACTAAACTTTGAACAACAGCGTTCTGATCTGTGGGAAAAACTGTATGTTGAAGTGAAGGACCAAGCGGAAAAACAGGAAGCTAATGAAAAAGAACAAAAGAAAGGCAGTAAAGGAACAAATAAGACCAAAAAGAAATCCAAAGAATCATTTTTTGGTTCAGTTAAAGAAACTTTTGATGCCATGAAGAATTCAACAAAGGAGTTTGTAAGACACCATAAAGAAAAGATTAAACAGGCTAAAGAAGCAGTGAAAGAAAACCTAAAAAAATTCTCTGATTCCGTAAAGTCCACATTCAGACACTTCAAAGACACAACTAAAAACATCTTTGATGAAAAGAAGTCTGGTGATAAAAGATATGAGGCGAACAAAAAAGCTAAAACTGTTTATCGGGAATATAATACTCATGAGAATCCTTCTAAGCATACACACCATAGAGGACCTAACATGAAAAAAGAATTCAAAGATGGAAGAAGACAAAGATCGCCTCACTTTACATTTGAAAAAGATACTAATTCACAGAAATGCATCAATAACCCAGAATGTAACAGAAAACGTCCCTCTATCCTAAAGGGCTGCTCTGGAATTTTTGAATGTGCTCATCAGGAATTTATTAGCCTCTTTAACAAAGTACTGGACCCTATTAGGGCTGAGGAATTTAATCAGTTAATGCAAAAATATTTGCAGCAAGAAGTGAACAATTTCCATCACTGGAGAGAACTAGAGAATTTCATCAATAAATTTTTCCATAATGGGGTCTTTATACATGACCAGATGCTGTTTACTGACTTTGTTAATGATGTTAAGGATTACCTTGAAGACATGAAGGAGTACCAAAGTGACACAGAAGGGATGTTTGAAGATTTGGATAAATATATTTACAGATACTACTTTCACTATGATGATTCACCTCAGTATGGACCCAGGTTGGTTTTCATGTAACACTTCCTAAAGTAAAACATCCTTTTTAAGGACACTAAAGGAATTAATGTCATTGTTATAGGTGACCTTTTACCCTAGGATGAATGTAGTGGGATGTCATGGGGGACAGATTTTATTGGCTATGGGGGCAAATGACAGCACAGATCCCCCTGTATATTTTAGAACTTTAGTGTGTGTATGGTTCCTTTAGAAAACCTGTAGATTAATCATTGGTGCTTGGAGCAACAGTTGAGTGCAGCAGCATACCTGCTTACTGGCTTGAATATGATTTTTTTTTTTTTTTTTTTAAACCCTCGCATAGGATGCGTGTTTATCACTGGGTACCTATAAAGTATCAGTTAAACTGTCCCCTCCCCTGTTATTTTTATAAGCCCTTCATGGGAAGGAACAATATACGTGATACCTCTTCCATAAGTTCCATTCCAACTTTGAGCTATTCAGGGGTTTTCAGTTTTTCTGTAGGCACATGAGCTTTGCTGTAGTTTTCACTTTGTAATCTTTCAGTCCCATTTCATAGAGCTTTCTCAGAGGTATTGTAATCACTTTCTTCCCCTGAATAAGTCCCTTCTTATTGATGATGAATTTTGCTTGGACGTCTAATAAATAACTGAGTTATTCCATGTATATATTAAATTCTCTTCTAAATGTTTGTTCTCAACCTTTTAGGGGAAATAGGTCTACTTTGAGCTGATGAGAGAGGCAAAGTTATGCTTACTAATACTTTTACAAAAGTTGCATAGTCTCTCTCATTCCAGTGCATGGGGGGACACTCATATAAGTCTTCCCTCTGCACTCTTTTCTAACTAACCTTTTAGGGCAAGAGACAGATTTTTATATTAAAATTTTAAATGTACTGTTTATCTTCTAGACTACTGTGCTGTTCCCTTTCTCACTCATCTCTTTTTGTTACAATACTTTATTATTTGTGAGCTGGTTTTCAACATTTTATCTTACTGCGGCTTAACTTTCAGTGACCAACTCAGTTGATTGGTATTATTGACCAGTGGCTAGTTTCTAATTCCTAGTTTTGGAAAAAGGACATTACATCAAACTATTTTACATGTCACATTTCATTATTAAAGAATTTTTTTTAATATAGCCGGAATTAAATTAACTGAATCAGACTAAAACAGCTGTTTATTGATAGGCATTTAATTTTTAAAGGTATTTAATGACTCCACCCTCTTTATATTGCTATTGGTCAGAATATTAAACAGCAATGGAAGGGAGTTCTTGTAATATAAAATACATGAAAGATGAGCTACTACGATTTAATCAAAAGCACCTTGGAGGCCTCAACTCAGGTCCTTGTATTGTGTGTACAGATGCTTCTATTTTGAAGCTTGATTTGGGTATTCTCCAGAAGTCTTTACATAAGAAAATTGTTCAATCATAATCAGAGGCATGTTCCCTTCCACTCAAGCAGTATGAGATGTATGGAAATTTGTACTGGACTTTACTTAATCTGACCCTAAATAGGGCTTTGGGTAATTAATTCAGTGCATTTTGAGTCTACTGCAGACATATAGAAATTAAATAAAACCTATCATCTTTACACACTAAATGCAACTCTTTGAGCACTGGTAGTGCAATAAAAAAAAAAAATCATGTATGTAGTTTTTTATTAAGATGTCTTGAACAGCTCTAACCAAGCTTTGTTTACTCCTTTCAGTCAATTTGCTAAAAGGTCAGCTTTCATGCAACCTGAAAGTTCCAGGCATGAAAAACATACTCTGAAGCACCACCAGCGTAATAAGAGAGAAGGTAAATGGCATAAACACAGTCGTACTAATGGAAGACACATGGCAAATCTTGAAATAGAATTGGGGCAGTTACCTTTTGATCCAAAATATTAAGTAAATATGTATATGGTAAAATCAGGAAGATACAAGTAGACAAGTTTGAGTGGTTCCTCCAGGGAAATTGTTTTTCCAACAAAGCTGCAAGGAACAATTTTTTTTTCTTTACACCATTTGATTTTTACACTGTTGTTCAAAAGCATCAATTAAGCCACCTAACTTACATTTCCTGTAGCCTTGCTTTGACAGTTCTTTGGAAATGATTTTGGTTGCAGTTGTATTGTTATGGAAACTAGCTGTGTGTAGTGACTTGTGTGTGAAAAATAGGCTTAATTGCATTCCATGGATATAGTTCAAGCTTGAATCATACATAATGTACAAGTAATTAACAGTGTGGTGTGTACCAGCTTCTTCTCATCCTTCAGCATCTAGACCTAAATTATGGCTATGTATCTGTTAGTGTTTTGTAATCTTATACATGCTTCTTGTCTTTTTTGGGAGTTGAAGAGCCTGTTGACTCATGAAGAATTTGCTGTGCTTCATTTTTATCAGCTTGCTGACATATGCACTTGAAATTTCTTGCACATCTGCATATTGTGGAAGAAAAATAAAGAGGCATTGTGGGAAAAAGTCTTTATTCATAAACAAAGCTAGCAAATAAGTGTGCAGTTCTGTAGAGGTTATAAAAATCTTGTCTTACTCCTAAATCTCATACAATAGCTGTTGGTATTGCTGGTGCTCTCTCTCAATTTACTCTATAAACATTGTAAGACAAATGAACCTTGGTGTGTTTCTTCCCCTCCCTTTTAATACCAAGAAGTAAGATTGAGAATATTGTCACTGACTTTCCTCTTCCACCAGTGAAGGCATCACTAAACATGTGGTCCAGTACATCACCCACTCATTGTAAATTGAGCCAGACCTGTCAATTTTGCTTACCTATTTAAGTGTCACTTCCCTCTATTCATACTAGAAGGGTGTTTAATCAAGACAACACGGTATAGTACTGACATCATTGGGTCCCAGTCCAGAAACTGATTTTGAATCATGCTTCAGTTCATCTTTTTTGTGTAGACATAGATGTGGCTTCCAATTCGTCCTTGAGGCATGTGGGTGTGAAAGACAGTAGCAGTTCTCTCATAACCATTTAAAACAAGAAATGATGATATTTCCTGTAAACAAATAATTTTTCATTTCCAAACAGTCCAGCTTTTTTATACCAAGGGGGTACTGAACTGTGTTCCTAAAGCTTTTTAAACTAGTCTCTCAACTACCTATGAAAGTTCTGTGTTACGGGAAAGAGAAATACCAACTGTGCCTTTTCATAAGAGACCCTTGGTTGGAGTGAAATCTTGATCACAAACATGCAGAAACTTTGAATAAATGCATCTTACAGAACAGTTGAAGGAATTCTGCCAGTTGCAAGCTGGTTTGATCTCATGATGCAAACCATGTATGTTATGTCTTATACACTTCAAATGTGCCTCTGCTCTGTTTTGAAGATGGCTGCCTTCGAGCACTACTTCATGATATTAAGCATTTGCTAGATACCCCTGCACGCCTCCTCTGGGCTCTGTTCGTTCACGACAGTGACTGTAGTAACTATGCTGTAGTCTGTTGTTCAAGTCAGACATTTTTAAAGGCAAAAGATAACTGCTTTCAAAGCTATAATTATTGCTCTTCCTTTTACTTTGTGTAAATTTGTGTTCTTAATCTGATCAAGATAAAGTTAATTTGCAATTAACATACCTGTTCTAGCACACTGAAGAAGACCAAATGAGTAGGTAAAGTAGCATTGTAAAATTCCTCATTAAGCCAGTTGAGTGGATTAGAGTAAAATACATCAGCTTCATCAAGGTAACTTTTGTTTCCAGTTAAGTCTGGGGGACACTGAAGGAATCTCATTGGTAGAGGACAGTGAACATGACTTTTGGCAGTAGGTGAAGGATTGAATTTAAAGGAAAAAAAAAAGTTGAGATAGTGTTAAGTGGTCTATTTAGACTAGAAAGCAGAATTTCAATTAGGTGCTGTATTTGTTTCTTGAACAGCAAGTTATACTCTTATTTTCTCATTATTAATAGGTACAGTTTTCCTTTCTGTGCTGGATGCATAATGTTTTTCTTTCTGTATTTCAAATAAATACACAAAGTAAAATTAAGTGTTAATAGGGAGTTAGGCTGCAATTTGAGATTCATGAGAAGCAATAAACCACAATCAAATTTATTTTAAATCTTAACAGCAAAAATCACTATCTTGAGTGATGTCAATTCTTTACTGGAGCATACTGAAAATACCATTCATTATATTGTGTAAATCTTTGTTTGTATATATGGTCAAGCTTTGTTACATAGTTCTGAAAAGAGTTATTTTAGTCATGTCAGACAACTGTTCTATTAACCAGACAGCAGAAGTCAAGGACATAATAAGCATTAAATCTTGAGTCTCTGCAGTAGTTAAATATTGGAATAGGGGGTGACAACTGAACATAGTGAAGAATTGAAAACTGCTAGGGTAATACATGGGATCCTCATGTAGGTCTTAACATCAAGAAGGCAGATGCAGAGTGGAATAAACAATATGAAAGATTCACTTTTCCATTTCATAGACAATACAGACTGACCAGCTTGGTAATAGATGTACTTTATCCCACAAATAATTCAACTTGTGGGGTGGGGTTAATCAATTTATGCTTGGGCATATTATAGTATTACACATTGTATCAGCTATTTCATTACCTGTAAAAAGGAAGAGAGTGGCATGGCATCATTACAAAGACAGAAGCCCATGACTGGTTAGAACTGCTACACAGCTGCTGCATATGAATCATGACATCAAGAGAACCACGCTGGTGAATCAAACCAGTGTATAGGGCTGGCAGTAAATTTGATAAAAACAGGAAGCTTATCACTGATTTCTTCCACTTTTTCAAGTGTTTAAGAGAATATCCTAAATTGAAAATATAAAATGATTAAACAGATAGGCAAGTGTTAACTACTAGTCTAGGGATGTCTTAAAATCAAACTTATTGAAACTGATTAGTCATGGTTAACTCAGAAGTAGAAGAGTACTTGGTCTGAAATACTTAAAGGAACTGCCCACTCCAGCATGGCACTTAGAATTTGGGGGGGGGGGGGGGGTAATGGGAATCCATACTCTAAAAGTTAATAAGATGTACAGTGTGTGCTCTTGAACCTGTTTTGTGACTCAGAACTGCAATGAGCACAAGTTCATCAGAGGCAATGCTTAATTTTTCTAGGCATGTTCTTAATGATTTCTCTCCTCTCCCCTATGGAATTAAGATCACAGTGAATCAGTTTGAACAAATGGTAAGGGAAGACTATTACTGAAGGGTCAGAAATGGAGCCAGAACACAGGACATACTTCCCATTGTCAATAAGGTGCCTGCCTAGTACCTCCAGGACCCTGAAAGGCCTGAAGCAGTTACAGTAAGGGGTTTTAGAAAGTAAAATGGGGTCAGGTGCTAAGCAATTATTCAGCAGGTATGGGATGAAGGAGAAAGTGGCAGGCAACTTCAAATATTACAGTGGTGGCTGTTGATTCTATCCAAAGCTAGCTTTCTTCAGCATGCTAACAAAAAAGCAAGGTGGTGTAAAAACACTTGACACAACCTTGTCTCCAAGTAAAAACTGAACTGGTTCATCAGTTTTTATACTGATTTTGTTAAACCAGACGAAACTCTTGTGTGAAAACACTTAATCAGACTTGTCTTAGTTACCTTTCCTCCTCATTAATGGAAACTAAACCAAAATAAGTCTGGTTTACATGTAAAACAAATTATTTTGTACAGATTAATGCTTAGCAGTACTTCAGCACTCTGTATATTCTTGACCCTATGAGTCAATGTGTTTTGAGGGGACTGCATGTAACCAGAAGACTAATTCAAGCACTCAGTGGCTAGCATGGAGCTTGCCTGCAACTAATCTACTGCCTATATTTCATTTGCCAAGTTTCTACAGACAGGTAATCACTACACAACATTTAAAATACAAATGCTTACCACAAAACACCATGCAAAATGGCAGTACTGGATATATAAATCTGAATTCTTTGTGGCTCAACGTGCTGTAACAAAACAGGTTGGTACTACTGAAATAAAACTACATAATCACAGATCTGTGTTCTACAGCATGCAGGGACAGAAAAGACAACTCTTAACAGATTCTTTAAAAACTGAGCTTCAAAGGGTAGCGGTGTTAGTCTAGTTCTGCAAAACAAACAAGGAGTCCTAGGGCACTTGGACTAACAAAACAGGATTAAATTATGACTATGGATACTTTTCCCATTACAACAGGTGATTTGACCTCAACTTTCTCTATAGGCTCTCTGCTTTGATTTGCTGTTACAGTAGGACCTGATCCTATAACTTACTTCCCTCCATTTATTTTGCTCCCATTCTGTAAGTGCCTCCATCTTCAAAGTGTCTGACAAAGTGGGATTTGCTCCCATGACAGCTCATGTGATAAATAAATGTTAGTGTTTAAGTGCCACAGGACTCCTTGCTTTTAAAAAAAAAAAAAAAAAAAAAAAAAAAAAAAAAGACCCTCCTCCTTGTTGATCTGGCCAGAGTTCACTGCTCTATTACCCAACTCTACCTCATCTGAATCCATTCTTTGCCCTGAAGCATGAAACATAGGGGGAAGGAGAAAAGGATTCAGATAATCAGGTTTTAGAAAACAGGAGTATGCTACAAATGCAAGAAACTACCATTTTCTAGGAACTTTACCAACATATCAGCTTAGGAGGAGCATTTAGTTAGTTCACTTACATGAAGAAAGTAGCATAATAGCATACCGTGTCTGGTTATTGTGACATTCAGTGCATGTTATGTCTGGAGACAGGTGTTTTAGCACTATGGCCGTGAGCGTATTACAGTTAACTGGAAAAGAGTCTGAACCCTATGTACAAAATGACTGGGTCTAAAATCAGCTATCATCAGTCAAGAATGGGCAGTAAAAAAAGCCTAGCAGAAAATACCATAATACCACTATATAGATCCATGGTATAACCACACCTTGGATACTGCATGCTGTTCCAGTCTCCCCATCTCAGAGATATATTAGAACTGGAGGAACAGCTTCCATGTGCAGTGAAATTTAAAAAGACTGGCTTTTCATCTTAAAAAGGGATACAAGACAGGGCTATGAAATCATTAGTAGTATGGAGAAAGCAAATAAGGAAGGATAGTTTACCCTTCATATATAACGTAAGAACCAGAGATAACTCAATGAAATTAATGGGCAGCACCTTTAAAACCAAAAGGAAACATTTTTTCACATAACTCACTCAACCTGTGGAACTCATTGCCAGGGAATGTGTAAACTGTAACTGGATTTAAAAAAAAATGGATCAATTCATAAGACTATTAGCTTCTCATAATACCAGGTGTGGAAAAGTGGTGGTGGTGAATCAAAGTTTTATTTGGGCATACTTGAACTATGGAGAAAGAGACTTCACTTGTGCCAAGGGACTAGAGACATGCGGGATTGATAGTTTCAACTCTCTTCTATAATCTCCTAATACCATGTTCTGGAACAGGGTAAGGTCTTGAACACTCCTTGATATTTAAATAGCTTGTTCTGCCTTCATGTAGAGCTGTCTGTGTTTACAGTGAGTTGTGTTTGAAGATCCTGAACTAACTAACTGTCCCTACCATTTCTGATCCCCTATACGCTGCTACCTTTGTTGCTCACTTGTCAAAATAATTCCAGTGCTACTGAAAGCGCCATCAAGCCATGGCAGTAAAATTACAGTTGTGTGGTTCTATTGAGTAACTTCTTGCAAAATATTTGATAGTTCATTAGACACTGCTGTTTGAGTTAAAATTTTTTTTGCATTGATTTCGAAACTTCATTCTGGAAAAGACGAGTTACTTTAAAATTAATGTAACTAGTGTAAAGTTAACTACATACAAGGAAGCTTACCTGTATACCAACACTGTCCAAACTACCACCACCAGAAAGATCTGATATCTCTTTGGTGCGTGGACACATCCATGAATAAATAAGGGTAGATGGGTGCCCAGAACGACTGGCAATCCTTGGGTCAAGTACCAATGCCAAGGATGAGAACCATAAAATGTTCCCAAATTCTGTAGCACATTAAACTTCAAGAAGTTCAGCTGGACCAGTATCCACTGAGGTTAAAAAAAAGGTAGTATTAAATATGAAAATGTTAGATAGCAACAGGACAGACTTAGTTATGCAGCACCAATATTAAAGGATATCATGATTTAAACAATAAACATGCTGCAGTGTACCTGTGTAAAGCTTAATCACTAACTGTTCATCATTCAGTTAACATGCACTATCTAGTATCAGTGAATGCAGACAGAACTGCATTGCTGGTACTATTGGGACAATTATACTATACTCATAATGCTGTAGGACACAAACTCATCAGCATTCAAATTTGGCAAATGTGGACCAATATTCCCTCTAAGGGGAGAGGGCAGCTGAGCAACTCCTGTTGCTCGCTGTGCTCCCCCCACCACGGGGCCTGCTGTGCAGCCCCCCCGCTCCCAGCATCACCCCCCCACTCGCCCCCCCCTCCCGCTCCCGGCGGCCCCCCCAGCCCCCAGAAACTTACCTTGGGGCTGGACTGGAGGGGCAGGGCCCAGCCCTAACTCCTGGGCCAGAGAAGCTCTACGGAGCATGCTCAGATTTTCTGGGCATGCTCCATTAGAGCTTCTCTGGGCAGGAGTTTTCAAAACTCCCTGCTCCACAGGAGCTCTACTGAAGGACTCTGGCTGCCAGCAGTGCGCTGGCGGCTGCGGCAGGCTGTGCTGCAGCGCGCCAGTGCAGCTTACAGGGAACATTGATGTGGACCCATTTACCCAAAACCAAAACTGTTAAAAATTTAATTTAAGATGTCGCATGGCAACTTACCTCACCAAAAAACAGACGGTCAATTATTAAAGAAATCCCAAGAGTGACCACTCTGGGGGGGAAAAAAAAAAGAGGCAGCTGCTTGTAATCTTCTGAATGTTTAGATAAGAAGTTCCACTTCTCTCCAGCTTGCGGCTATAATTCATTGTGTATATGTCACTGTCCTAAACTAGTCAGTTATCCAGAATAAATAATCAGTCCTTCTGGGATGACCATTTTCCCTCATGCTATCTTGCCATGGACCCCTGTCTTCTGGGTATACACAGCAGTTGTACATGAAGAAATCCTCTTCCCCAAACTGTTTGCATTAGTAGTTCCTTTTATGTATTACCCTTAGTTGGAATATTTACTTGATGTCTTGCCCTCATCATATTATTTTAAGGAAAAATAAATACTGATAAGCAGTGTTATAGACTTATGTAATAAGTACGGTTTAATTATGCATAATTTCACACTTCACTGAATTAATCAAGTACTTACCCTACTGGAATATAGCTGTATAGAACAAGCTCTATCTTCTTCTGTTCTTGCCAGAAATGCATGAGTACCAAGGGTATCCACGGGATAATGGCAGTTGGGCGAATGATAAATCCAAGTGCTACCAAACTTAAATATTTGCAACTAGAAATGAAGAAAGTGTTATGAAGCAGTCTGAGTACTATTATGTACATGGTTCTGCCACTAGCCTTAAATTTTAGATACAAACAAAACCATTCAAGACTAGGTGTCTAAACTAGAAAGTACAACTAGGCTTTTTTAAAAAGAGAAGTTACTCAGTTAAAAATCAGTTAATACATTGATTGAATAATCATTTGGGTAGAGTGACCAGCTTTCTTGTCCTTTCTGAGAAGCCATAAGTTAAACTTCCTGCAAATTTAGACAGCAGCACCACTAATTACTATTCCATGCAGAAACTAGAACAGCTGCAGCTCCTCTGCAGACTGTGGGTTGCTGGATAAACCAGGACTTGGTTTCCTAAGAACTCTGTGGAACATGAGGCGTTCTATCTATACACAACTTGAACTAACCTTTCTCAACACAAAACCCTGGATGCTTGTCCAGACAGAAATAAAACATGAGGGAGGGCAACAAAACGTTATGATGAATAGCAAACATTATGTTAAGTTGCACTGATTTTGATTATCCAAAGCAAACATAAGTCTTACTAGTGTAAATTCTCTCACCTACTCCTTGTCTTTGAGCCTTCCAGTGGATAGTAGAAAAGAGCAAAGGTGGTGAGAACAGTTTCCATGGTGTTTGTTAGAGTTCTGGTACAGCAATACCATGTGAACCAGGAGCACAACTGGCAAAGGTACTAAAAAATATTATGAACAGTAGGGTAAAGTGTTGGTAGAACTGGTCTAAAACCCTTGAGACGTTTTTAAATACCATTAAACAACATGTTTTTCAAGGCTGAGACTCACCACCCACTTTGCTGTTTCTGCATTTTCTAGGTGTCTTATTAATGAGTAAAGCTTCACATCCGCTAGAGCTGACAGAACTGCTTGTACAAGTCTAGGGATCCAAATCTGCATTAGCAACAAAGAAAGTTTCCTTATTTTTGTGATTTGTGTTACTAGAGCTTCCAAGTTTAACAGCAATATATAAAACCAGGAGGTTATGTCTACACTTAAAATTGAAATGATGATTATTTTGATTTAAAATAGTGCATGTCTACACTAGCTTTCCTTATTTTGAAATGAGGAGCTCCCTCATTTCAAAATAAGGAACCATCATTTCAAGATAATAAAACCTCACTTTTTATCAAAACGACGGTTAAATTGAAATTATTTCAAAATAATGCAGTGTAGCTCTTATTTCAATTTAACACTTTTTGCCCTTCTCCCTCTCCTGTCCATGGACTTGCTAATTTGATTTGGGTTTCTAATGGGACATGTTAAATCGATTTAACTTAAAGTAATTTAATGATTTTTATTTCAATCCAATTAGATCGATTTAAGTTAAATGAATTTAACAATCTAAGCATAGACATAGCTGGAGAGTCTTGTAACACTCCACTGGGGAAACAAAAGGTGCATAAGTGCACTGTGGATATTTTTATGGAAACAAGTACTGTTCTAAATATGGTAGTCCTGGAGAAAGATGAGTGCAGAGAATCTGCTCATTCTTTAGTTATTTGTAGTACCTGGTCTTATACTATGCAGCCAATGAAAGCTGCTCAGTAAATAGCGTTCCGAGTTTAACAGCACACCCCTATCTTCTAACACATGAAAAGGTAGCTCAAAGTCAAGAATCAATATTTGCAATCTTCAGCCCTATTCCTGTCACTGAAGACATGCAAACATACCCAGTTAGAGCTGCACTAACTTAACTAAGGTTTCATGCACCTGCCAGTGTTTCACTCACAGGGATCCAGTGGCCAAATTAGTGGCTCACATAGAGGACAGTTAAGTTTCCAACCGACAGGATCTTGAAATTAAACTAATTATGTTAGCTCAGCTTTTAACAAAAGATCTCCTTTATACTTACCAGCAGCTGTACATCATCCTTGTCTAGTAGCTGTAAAACTTTGTAGATGGTTGCAAAGAGTAATGGATATGAATATCCCCTTAAACCTTCTGCCCATTCCCAGGTCAAGTAGCCATATTTAGTAAAATTAAGGATGTATAAAAACTTAATCAGAGTTCTCCTGTTTGTGATCTGCTCACTCTTATGGTTTCCTGATTGTGTCAAAATTTCTTACTCCAGGCTATTGTCAGTTAGTGCTTTGTTATAATTTTATGAATTTCTCACAGTGTAGGAACTAACCTAATGCAGCTAACAAGCTCAGTAATAGTAAGGTAACCCCAAGGAAGTTACCCTGATATATAAAAGCATGGAAATAGAGAAGAGAAAATACACTGGAGTAGTAAAATCATCATCAAACATGATCACAGTACTGTGGACACAATTCAGTTCTAGGAAGATTCCAGTGTAATTTTAAATTCAGAAATGTAAAGGATATTTGAAAACCATACGATGTGCAACTTCAAGTGACTGCCAGTATTCATCTGGAACAAAGCTTGTCTGGACTAAAAAGCAGTTAAGTACTCGCAGTGTTATAGCAAACAAGACCAAATAAATGTTTTCACCAATAAGATCTGAGAAAGCAAAACACAAAGTTGGCAAAAGTCCCAGCTCTACTCACTGAAATTACCATTGCCTGTGGGTACTCATCAAATACAGGCATTTTTCTAAAAATGAAAGCATTTAGCTATATAACAGCCTTACTTTGGGAGTGAGGCAAATGGTAGCAGTTCTGTGCAACTTGTATTATGCGAAAAGATACCACACAGCATACTCAATCTTTTGTCAAGAAGTAAATCCCATTTTCCTCTTTGCAATTTAATGGCTTTACTCCACACACATGCATGCACGCGCACACACAGTTGTGTGGCACTGAAAGACTAACAGATTTATTTTTTGCATGAGCTTTCGTGGGAGAAAATCCCA